>VYZU01024083.1:0-24734 GCA_013401355.1 Ceyx cyanopectus | reverse complement strand
GCGCTTGCGCTCGCTCCCCCTCCCTCTCCCTCTCCCTCTCCCTCTCCCCTTTTTTCTTCTCTTGTCCCCTGGCCACTGCTGTCCTCCCATGACGCCAGCGGTGCCTCGGACGAGCGCCACGCAGTGCAGCTCGGTGCCGGAGCCGCGCTATGGGCGGCGCCTGGGCAGCGACTTTGCGGTGGGCGCAGTGGTTCGGTTCGAGTGCAGCGCGGGCTACGCGCTCCAGGGCTCGCGCAGCATCGAGTGCCTCACCATGCCCGGGGCGCTGGCGCAGTGGAACGTGTCGGTGCCCACCTGCCTGGGTAGGTGTCGCCGGGGTTTTGGGGGAGGGAAAGACAAAGTGCTTCGGTGGTTTGCGCTGGGAAAAGAGTTCTCTGGGTTGGTTAAAAAAACCCCAAATCAAACAACAAACCAAACAGCAGAAAAACTGCAGTGAAACGCCAACAGAAAACAAAAGACGAGTGCAGCAGAACACCCCTTCTTTCCTAACTGTTCAGTCCAAAGCCAGGCCTTCCAACAGAATCACAGGATAAAGTTGGAAGAGACTTTCAAGATGATGCAGTTCACCCACAACCCCAGCACTGCCAGGGCACCACTGCCCCATGTCTCTCAGCACCACAGCTCTGTGGCTTGGAAACCCCTCCAGGGGTCACAGGGACTCCACCCCTGCCCTGGGCAGCCCGGGACAGCCCTGGACAACCCTTGCAGGCTAAAAATGGTTCCTCAGCTCCAACCTAAACCTCCCCTGGGGCAACTTGAGGCCGGTTCCTCTTGTTCTGGCGCTTGCTCCTTGGCAGCAGAGCCCCAGCCTCACAGCCATGTACAAGGGCAGTTAACCCCAAATGGCAGGGATGGACATTTTGATTTAATTCTGATTTAGATCTTTCTGAATGGCACTTTCCCCTTCTCTGGAGGAGAGCAGTTCAGAAAGAACCAGTCTCGTGGGCTGATGGACCCCTCAGGACTGTTCTCTGCTTCCGTTAGAAGTCGTATGAGACAGTTACTGAAAAGAGGATTTTGTACAAATCTTACCCTTAAGTCGTGAGCCAATTCTGCTCGCTGAATTTGTGGATGGATGTTTTAAAGAGAATGTTTTGAGTATCAAGCCAAGTCCTTCTGCTTTCAAGCATCACTTTGCTTATTTCCAGTGCCTTGTGGTGGGAATTTGACCGAACGCAAAGGGACCATCCTGTCCCCTGGCTTCCCTGAGCCGTACCTGAACAGCCTCAACTGTGTCTGGAAGATAACAGTCCCCGAGGGAGCCGGGATACAGGTACAATGTCAGTGGCTGTGTGCACACGCTCTGGAGGGGAGGACACACACTGTCTGCTGCACTGACAGAGGCCACGTGTTAGGAAATTGCAGCTCCTCACGGGAAGGAGATGGGTTGAGTGTAACTCCCTGTCATCAGCCATTCATTTACACCCTAACCGCCAAGACTGGGTAGTATTTCAATGGATTTTTGTCTCCTGGAGGCATTCTCTGTGGGAAATCAACTGGAGCCACGTGGCTGTTCCGGTGTAACAAAATAATTGTGGTATTTGGGGCATATATCTTTATACTGCTTAATTATGCGATGCTGAAAGCAGTGTCAGCTACACCGAGGTGGAGCCGCTCGTGCTGCCTGCGCGGATTTGTTCTGCCAGCGGAGTTGCAGCAGCTGATTGTACAATTACAGCTTTGCTGCTCATTGTCTCCAGGTAAATGAGCTCTCTCTTCGGGTCTTTTTGTGGTCCTTATCATTCCTCTGCAGAAATAGCCCCGCAAGCCAGAGGATGCTGAGAACAGAGCCCAGCACCAGAGACCAAGCCATAGATAAAGTTCTGCTTGGTGTGTACGCACCTCATCCTCACCTCCCCCAGCTGATGCACAGGGCGTGGAGCCTTGAATGGCTCCAGTCATTCCATGGGTCTCATCCTTCAAGAGTTTCTTTACACCACTTCGTCTATTAGGGTTTTGATCATTAAGTGCCTTTATTTCTCTGGCTTTGGCTAACTGACTTGTAGGTGGGTTCCTCTCTCTCTGCAGCGCTCGCAGCTGTTGGCACACAGCAGTTGGGTTTCTCTCCACAGTTTTACTGGCACATCAGTTGTGCCTTGCTGGGTTACAGTTCTGAGCTCTCAGACAGGGACTTCTGCCTGCTGCCACCATCATAAAGCAGAGACAAAATATGAACCTGAGTCTGGGATGGACAGAGCTGGTGGGAGCAGCACTGGAGGCTTCACAGCAAAGCACCACAGTTGATGTTTAGAGAAGTCTGCCAGGCTTGTGCTGTGCTCATTCCAGTAAATTCCACTCTTCTCTTTGTTTTTGAAGCCAATTTAAATGGTGTTTTCAAAAGCCTTAGAGGTCGCTGTCAGTGCCTTTCTGTTCATCTGAGATTTTAGCCATTCTTTAAACCCCAAATGGCAGGAGGATCCATTTAGCTCAGCCAAAGCCCTGCACAGTCAAGGCAGCTCACAAGTTGCTCGGGACTCGTGGGATCAGGAGGTGATAATTCACTCCGTTTCTCAGCGATGTAAATAGATGTCTGTGCTCCAGCTGCCGTGTTCCGAATGCAAACCCTCGCTCCAGCGCTCGGCCCGCGGAGCTCTTTGGCACAGGGGTGTTACAGCAGGGCTGGTGAACACGTGGCTTTATTCCTAAGTAGTTGTTTCTCACCTCACTGCTCATGCAAATGCAGCTTTTTTGTGTAAAACAGTAAAAAGCAATGGCAGAATGTTTCCAAGGTTTTGTTTTCTTTATCTGTTTCCTGCTGGATGTGATCCCCTTACAGGGGAAAGGGATGTTTGGGGGTCAAACACAGAATGAAAGCAACACAAAAAAAGTCTGTCCTGTGGCTGAGCTCTGAGCCACCAGTTCAGTTTCCAGGTGTAGAGCCTGAAGTGTTCTGGTGAAGGGCTGAACCATTGCCCCTTCAGAGGCACTCCTTCCTCTGGTGCTCCACGATAGCCAGGGTGGACCCACAGCAGAGCGGGGGTCTCCAGCTGTGGGGGGCACATGTCACTGTCACTGTGCCAAGGGATGATTCCCCCTCAGCGTCAGACCAGCTCCCACCAGCTTGTGGCACTGACCTCTTCTGTGATGGGGGGGAAGCATGGCAGGAGATTTTTCCCCCCAGTTTGTAAACGATGCTCTGTGCAGGGGTTGTTGGGTGGGGGGCAGCCCAGAGGCGGGGTGATGGCCACGGAGCTGGAGCACAGGGGCTGTGGAACCTGCCCTGCTGGCGTCAGCTTCACCTCCCCTGGTCACCCCCTTTTGTGCACGAGAGGTTCCTGGTTATCAGTGCTAACATAAGCATCAGTTTAGCCTCATTTTGTACAACAATTAAAGGTTAAACAACTGTAAATCAGAGGAGGAGGTGAAATTAAAGCTTTCTTGGTAGCGAGTCAGTAGCGGGATTTTTATGTAATCAGGGTAGGAGCTGGCACTTCTGCCATGAATTATTCATTCCTGGAGCAAACCTTCCTGAGCGACTTAATTTATATACATGGTGGTAAATAGATGCAGATCCCTTGTGAATCCACATGTCAGGCTGGAATTAGGACCTTAAAAATGTTTATTCCATGAAGTTGGAAGGGGGGAGGACAATTAATAATGTAGAAAATGTTAAGAGCAAACAAAACGCACATCCTCGGTCCACGTCCTTCCGATAATGCAAATCACAGTGGGGGTGTAATTGTGCAGCCTAGAAGGTATTGACTGTGGTCAGTGTGAGCAGGGATGGCTCTGCAGGGCTCGCTGCAGTTGATGCCAGATGAACTCCACTTACTTTTTTGGGGGGGAGGGGGGGGAACTCAAACCAAAACATTGCAGGAACTTAATATTCTGCTTTATTATTCAGAAAAAAAATCAAGGAGGAAAAAGGTTAAAATGTCAGAAATAATGGGATTTGATTCTGTATTATCTTTGTTAAATGTCTGGTTTATGTTTAGCAGGGCAAAGACACGAGAGATACTTGATGCAGATGAATAAATAGAGAATAAAAAGCTTGTAGGAAAAAAGGGAGGGGGCTTTCCCTGGTGTACTTGTGGGGGCAGGGGCAGTGTGTCTGTCTGCACAGCCGCCTGTGCTGGGCTTGTCAGGCATCAGCATCTCCAGGCTTGTCAGGCAGCAACATCTCTGCTCAGCCTGGTGCCATCGAGCTCAGCAGGGTGGCTGCAGATCAGAAGCGTCGGGCTTAGGAGGAAATCTTTGTCCAAAGAGATCTCAAAGAGTTGATGCTGCTGCCCTAAGCAGCTGGGTGCAGGCTGGAAGTCAAGGAAAAACCTTCCTGCCAAGACCCAGCACTCCCCTCAGCCCAACAAAGCCTTTTGTTTGGGGCCAAGTTGAAAAAGTAATTTCTGCTTCTGGTTTGTCTTTAAGGGTCTGTTTTTAGCTTGTTGGCTTAGAAGTGTAATTTGAGGTACCTGGTATTTGAACATTTCCTTGAGAGCTTGTGGATTAAAACTGTGGTTTTCCACCTGCCACTGGATTTCTCTCTCCCATCCAACTGACTCTCTCAGGCCTTCCCCCAACGTGACCTACAGCAGAGCTTATTTCTCTTCATGGGACACTGAATACTTTGAGCTCCAGATACTCAGGAATAAAGGCAGAATCCATTTTAATGGTAATCAAGGAAAACAAATCTCTGCAATTACACTTAGGTCTTTGCTCAAGTATAAGAGCTGCTTTGCAGTGTGAATACAGATTTATCAGATCTTAGGATGCTACTGTTTGATGATTTCATTGATGTTCTGAGGAGTCAAGTGACTTAACGTTAAGTCTCTGCATTATGGGGCATGGCAGAGAGAAGTGGGAAATTGGAAATGCAGCTTGAGTGATTCGAGTGAAAGCTGAGAAACAAGGCAGTTGCAGAAACTTTATTGCATTAAAAAAAAAATCTTGAGGTTTAATAGGAGTTTCTTTGTTTTGATTTTAGCTCTCGGGTTGCCAGTGGTTGCTTTCATTTGAAAGCCTTACATAAGTCTTCAGGGATTTCTCAGAACAGAATAAAAGGCTCCGATTTTCAGGCACCGTAAATTAGCTGTGAAATTCCAGGAGCTCTGCCTTTGTAGCAGCAGAAGACAGCACCCCTGATAGGGGAGCTTGAAGTGTGGAGCTTAATGGAAAATAGCTGTATAACCCAAAATAGGTCTCCCAAGTTTGGCCAGTTCAGCACAGCTAAAGAGCAGTGCTGACTTGGAGCCCAAGGTGTGTTGCTGACTTTATTAGCAGCCTTTCCATGGCCATCATTTTGGTTTATTAACATGATTGCAAGAGTTGTGCTCTTTGTCTTTCTTTTTTTCTCTTCAGATCCAGGTGATCAGTTTTGTTACCGAGCAGAACTGGGATTCCCTGGAAGTGTTTGATGGGGGAGATAACACGGCCACCATGCTGGGAAGTTTCTCTGGTAGGTTGGGAGCACTGTGCTCAGTGAACCTCCTCAGCACCCATTTAATGCCTATGCCCATCAGCTGGGCTTCAGCACCTGCATAAAATCAAGCTTTAGTGCTTCAGAAACTGAGACCTAAGCACCTGCTTAAAGGGAATCAAACACTTTGTTGAACTGGGAAATTGACTCCTGTCTTCCTGCAGATGTTGATAGAGGGTCTGAAACACAAAACCAGGATGTTAGCTTTGGGTTTTTTTTGCAAGAAACCCCAAGAGCATTTCCCAGGCTGCTCAGACCAGTTAACCCGACCTGGCCAATGGACACCAAAATGGATGAAGGGCTACAAAACAACCTTTCTTTTCCTTGTCAGTGGGGACCATGGCTTTTAGCAGAGCAGTGCTCAGTGAGCAGCCCAGGAGCCTCATAAAGCTTTCAGAGAGCAGAGCTGCTTATAAACCCACAGCTCAGGTTCTTGCTTATTTAATGAACAAGTTCCGAGTGCTTTGAGGTTGGGAAGGAGAAGGGTCGTGTGTAAAGACCAACAGACTCTGCTCCCAGCACTGCTCTGGGGATAGAACTGCCCTGACCTTGCTGCAGCAGCTTCCAAGGGATGAGGCAGGAGAAGGAGCACGGAGCTTGTGGGGACCTGTGCTCTACCCACGTTGTTTCTCATCACCAGTTTCCTTCTTGGTGCTTTTAGTCTGTCTGGTCTGTAGGTGGTAAAACATCACATGATGAAATTCACTGGTAGGCTTTGAAAAGGCCATTGCAGAGAGGCCTTGGGTATTTCTCAATTGGCCTCATTAGAACCTGATCAAAACCACAGAGCTTGTTAAGTTAAAGGACTTTCTGTTCTCAGCCTCTTCTGCAGTGAGTCTCGAAGGACATGGAGGAGGGAAAAAGAATCCTCTTCACTATCTTTGTGCACCTCTTGTTTTCCCAGGAACTACGGTGCCAGCGCTGCTGAACAGCACTTCAAACCAGCTCTATCTGCATTTCTATTCGGATATCAGTGTCTCTGCTGCTGGCTTTCACCTGGAATACAAAAGTAAGAGCAATTCAGCCTTGATTTCCAGTTCCTCTGAGCGATGGGGAAACGATTACAGAGCCGTTGCCTTGTAGAAGTGGAAGCTGCTTAGTGGGGAAGGGGCACTGAGCTTTCTGGCCCATGCAGATCTGGTTCCCTGCTCTCAACTTGCAGAGAAGGGAGAGAGTGTTAAATGGAGAACAGATGCAGCAGAGGAGATGTGGGGCCCCGAGGTGACCCTCATCTCGCTGCTGATGCACTTTGTGGCACCTGCTCTGTGTTGTAGCACAGGAGGAGTTGAGGAGGCCAGAGTATTAAAAATTCATGGGGAGTTGGCTGGTTCCATGCAGTGCTGTAATCTTTGCTCGGGAAGTGCCTCAACAGATGCTTGTCAGGGGTTGGGAGGGACTGGCTGCTCTTTGCAGCCTTTCCTGAGCATTTGATATTGGTCATTGCTGGAAACAGCAGGCAGGGCTAGACAGAGCTCCAGGGGAGAATTCTGGCTGGAGACAGTGTTTAAAAAAGAAATCCTCAGTGGTAAGAGAACAAACCTGACTAAAACTGGAAGACGTGGCAGGGAAGAGAGTCTCTGGGGAAAGGGCTGTCAGGTTTGGGTGAGGATGCCAAAAATACATTCTCCTCCACATGTGCATTTTGATTCCTGCTTTTGGAGCAGATGCCCATTCAGTCAGGTAAGGGGTTCTGTAGCCCAGCTGCTGTGGGTCACAGTGGTGGTGGCCATGACCTCACTGCTAGTGCTGTTCCAGGGCTGGATTTAACCCACACAGGGTCCAGCAGCAGCACAGACAGTGCTCAGAACAGCAGCTCCCAGCTCTATTCAGCACATGGAAATCAGATGTTTAGCTTGCAGGGAGGAGAACAAACAGGCTTGTGCATTTGCAGTGTGTTAAAGACACGGGTGTGACAGGGCCAGGAGCTGGCCTGGTGTTCATGCAGCTCCTGGGGGACTGGTTACTGCTTGGCCATGGTCTGGCTCTGTTCCTGGGCTGGCGTGGGTGATGGTGAGCTGATGAGAGATGTGCTAGGACTGCTGTCTCTGCTCACGCAGTTTTCCTTGGGGCGCTGCAAACATAATTGTTTCTTGCTGGACACTGTGTCTCATAATTGGTTCTGATCACAAATCTTGTGTTTGTCTCTGAAGCCAACCAATGTTCTCTTTATTTTTTCCGAAGCAGCAAATAGATTTGCAAGTCCATTTCATTTGGTAAAACATCCACAGAAATAGCAAAGCTGTTTGACTGCAGAGACTGTGCTTTTTAGAGAGCCACCTAGTACTAAGCTTGACAGGTTTTACTGGGTTTGCAGATTGAAACCTTGCACGTTAATGGATCCAGGAAGATTGCAGCAAATGACAAGATTGGGGTGAGACAGCGTGCCCCAGATTGCTCTCTGGGAGCCTGAGCAATGGATGTTCGTTTAGAAATCCTCTTGCTGCGACTCTGTTTATTCTCCATTTCTGTTCCAATCAATAAGTTCTTTGAAGATCATATTACCCCATTGCAACAATCATGTTCAGGTTTTTCACGAGGCTTGGGATTATCAGGCTTGTTTGGATTTTTTGCTAAGAAAATTAATAGGTGTTGATTTTCAGAGCAGCTGGAAATAATGTGGGTTGGGTTGTTTTCTTTTTTCCTTTGCTTTGCTTGTACAATTGGAGTCTCTCTCTGAGCCCCAGGTTTTGTTCTTCTTCTGTTCAGAGGGGCTACAAGGAAGTCTTGAGACACAAGCTAAAGCACCAGTGTTTGTTTCCTCCCCTTTCCCCCTCACTGGATTCCTCAAGCAAAGCTCTTCCCTCTACTGCAAGAACAGTTTAGACCCGACTGAAACTCAGAGCCCCCCGATCTGGACGGGAGGTGATTTGAAGCTCTCTGCTCTCTCTGAAGGTCAAGCAGAACAGCAGGGCTGGGGAGGAACCAGAGCTTTGCTTGCTGGGAAGCGTGACAAGGGTTTCAGGAGGAGAGTCAGCATCTCCTCTCTCCTTTTTTTTTTTCCCATCTGCTTTCAGCTCAGACTGCAGAGTTAAGCAGAGCTGTAGCCCTTGCAGGGATGGGGAAGGTTATCTTCTGGTGGCAGCTGCCAGCACGGGAGCGAGGGAGGTGCTGGCAGCAGCTGAGCCGCGGCGGGCGCGAGGTGCCCGCGGACGCTGCTCTCGTTTTACCTGCACTGGGTGTTGTGGGAGGAAGATGAGGAGGAGGAGTGTGTGTGAAGGGAGAGTGCATCGCCCGGCACGGGGCTGCGGGGGCTGCTAATTGGGTTTGCAGTGGGGGATTCCCACGTGTAAATGCAGCTCAGGTGGAAATGGGATTGAATGAAATGCTCATAGATGTTCCGCAGGCGCCGTCCAGAACCAGCTGCGTTTATTGCTGCTCCTGTTGGGTGGTGAATTCAGTCTGGGATTGAAAACAGGGAAAACGGGGTCAGGAGAATGGAACAGTGCTGCTGCTGCCCAGGAAGGGGCAAATCTCATCCAACACACACCATATGCCCTTGACACTGACAGTGAGGGACAGCAATGAGCTCTCTCGTGCACCCTCTCCAATTTTCTATTGGGTTGGAAAAGGCAATAGAGCCTAACACACATCTGGATCTTGGATGGGGAGGGTTCGTACTGGGTGTTTGGGCTCATGAGCTGCTGAGAATGAACCGGTCTTTGCTGTGTGGTGAACGATGCAGCTTCTCCATCAAGTTGTTAGGGTAGTGTCAGAAATGGTTTAGGCCATGAATCATCCAGTGATCTGTGATATCTATATACATGAAAAAGAGTGTGTGCCCCATAAAGTGAGGGCACTAGATGTGGATACCTCTGGACCCTGCACACGCCCGGTAACAACGAGCAGAGGTATCAGCGCGGAGAACTGGGAGGCCACCCAGCACCTGTGGTGGAGATGGTTGGTAAACAGGGGGATGGGATGAAGTGAAGTTGTGTCTGAGGTGGATCACTCACCTCACTCTTGCCCCCACAGCCGTCGGTCTGTCCAGCTGCCCGGAGCCTCCCGTTCCTGGGAACGGGCTGAAGATCGGCGAGCGCTATCTGGTCAACGACGTCGTCTCCTTCCAGTGCGAGCCGGGCTACGCGCTGCAGGTACCGCCCGGGTCTCACCTGAAAGGGACAAGGACAAAGGATGGGGTTGCTGGAAGGCCCTTTGAACCCTGACTCTTGTTTTCCTGTCCCCCAGGGCCACTCTCACATTTCCTGCATGCCGGGCACCGTCCGTCGCTGGAATTACCCGCCGCCGCTTTGCATCGGTAGGGCTCGTCCTCTTTCACACCTAGCAGATGTTTGTAGAGGCTCTCTAACAAAAAAAAATAATAAAATAGAACAGTGAAGATCTGAGTTAGGAAAAGCAGGTTTGTTCTGGAAGTGAGATAGAGCGTGAAAAAGCCTTCATTTGCTGCAAGAGGAAATTGCAATGAGAAAACCCCCATGGGCTGCCCAGGGTGCTTTGTATTCCGTGTTTAGAATGTGGCTATAGAATAAAATGTAAAATACAAAAGACTTTCCTTGACAAAAATCAATTCAAAAGGGAAAACCTAAAACTTCTTTATAGTGAAAGCAGGTTTGTTTTATGGGTTGAGGGTTGGTTTTTTCCCATCCTAAGCAAAGATTTGCAGACTGGTTTATTTTTATGAGATGCATCTTGATACCTCTAAAACTTCATCTTTTACTAGAGCCTGTTTACCCTCCCCAGTATCTCTGAACTGCACCACTTGGTACCTTGCTGTCTCTGCTTTGGCATCTCATGTGTCCTGTGTGACCAGTGAGACCCAGGTCACTTGTCCAGAGGGCTCTTTGTCTGTGACACCCTCTGAGGAGCGGGGCTGGGACTGTCGAGTGTTTCCAGCCCTGAGAGAAAGGATCTGGGCAGTTGATTTCCACCATGAGAGAATTAAGCCCGAGGAGAAGAGGCACAGAGGTGAAGGGAACTTGCTGGAGTTTTTTGATTATTTTCAATATTTTGCTTCTGGCAAATCTAGATGTTTAATATTCATATGGCACATTTTACAGCTTTGAGAGAGACATTTATGCATTTAATAGCTTTAGTTAACAGTTATTTCAGGCTCCTGCTGTTCTAGCTTACATCATTTTGCTTTAAAGTAATTATAAGAGCTAACAGTTCTTTTATCTGATGATCTGCAGGCCAGGAATAAATACAGAGGCATTTGCAGCAGAATGACTGAGCTAAAGGACTCGTACCCATGAGAGTTGCTCTGACAGCAAGGAAGAGCCCTTCAGCTCAGCATTAGAGTTGGGGGATCCCAGCCTGGAGGAGGATCCCAATATTATCATCTAGCTGATGAGTAGCTGAGCAACTACACATGTAAAGTTTTCCCTTTTAATCAGTCAGTCACCCAGTTCAGTAGGGTTTTGCCTGGTTGGGCTGTGCCCACTGAGCACTGTCACAGTGCAAAGAGCAGTGTGGTTTAATTCAGGTTGTCTGGTTTTGGACGCTCATGACCAAGTGTGGTGGTCCAGACACCCATCCACTGGCTGTTCATATTCCTCAGCTTGCATCCCATTGGACTGAAAAAGATACCCAGCTTCAGAGAGGCACAAATGAGCTTGTGCAGCCAAGTGCAGATCACTGTGAGTGACCATCATCATCTTCTATAGGCTGGTTCTCCTGTGCTGATGTGTCAAACCCCTGCCCAGAGCCCCACAGGCTGCCACCCCAAGGGAACCCAGGATTTGGTAGTTTCCTTGCTCAGACAACAGCTTGGTTCCCTGGCAAAGCCTGATTATTTCCTCCCGGTCTACTGTGTCCAGATGCTTGACTTCTAAATAATTTAGTAGTAGTTCTATTAAAGAGCCATTAGGAAGAAAAAGAAAGAGAAATCTTCAGGGAGAAACCTTGTTAGTAGGAAGTACACACATAATGAGATGTCAGACAAAAGGAATCTGTACCCCTTCTGTCAGGTGTCAGGAGAACACCTGGGTGGATTGGCCTTGATGGTGTTAGTGTAACAAGGCAGAGGTCACCCAGGTAAGCATGAAGAGATGCTGTCTGTGCTCAAATTCTAGGTGATGTTGTTTGTAAACGTATTTTGCACTGTTATCTGTGGATTAGTTCTTAGTAGGGAATTTCCTTCAGCCAGAGCACAAATGGGCTGTTCAGTATTAGCTGTGATTGCCCAGAGATTGACAAGTAGAGCAGTCGGGGTAGATCAGTTAACTGGAAAAAATAGTAGTGGTAGCTGGAGTCAAAATAGGACTGAAAAACCACAGTCTGGTTTTTCACAGTCATTTTTTCTTTTAGGTGGTTAAAAATTCAGAGAAGTGCTGTGCACACGATGTGCACTGATACAGCATCTGCGGGCAGGGCAGAGTGTCCAGCTCTTCTCTTGCAGCTCCAATCTGCCTCTCCCACTGTGACTGCCAAAACTGGATCTCTTGGGCCAGGCTTTTATCTCCAGAGGGCAGGAGAAAGGCACGTACATTAGTAATGTGCCCATGCAGTGCCTGGCAAACTTTCTGCTATTTCCATAGCAGGCTTTCCTTTTTCTTCCCTTCCTTCCTAATTTCTTTGTCTTCACCACAGCGGGCTGACTGTCCCCACCATCCAGAGACACCTGTGAGTGATCCTGACCATTAACACTGTTGATTTTACAGCCCAGTGTGGAGGAACAGCAGAAGAGATGGAAGGAGTGCTCCTGAGCCCAGGGTTCCCAGGAAATTATCCGAGCAACCTGGACTGCACGTGGAGGATATTGCTGCCAGTGGGCTTTGGTAAGACATCTGTTTTGGGTTTGATGGCATCGCACAAGAGAGGATCCCTGATATATGGTCTGTGCTGTGTGTGTTCCTTGCCAAGATGAGTTACAGGATCTCCATTAGAGATGTATTTACATGGTGCTGTAGAATGATAAATATGTTTTTCAGACAGTGGTTACAGGTCACTGTGGATGGTAACAGGTTGATAAGAATTTGTGGGTGCACCTCTGAACCAGTGGTAGCACCCACTGTGCTGTGCTTGCATATTCCCCACCTTAACTGTATTACCACGTTGTCACAGCCTTAAAACATCACCATTTGTGTCACCCTTCGTAAGGAACAGGTGACCAAAGCTGTGTCAGATTCTCTCCTACCTCAGCTAAAGTCCACGGAGGCATCAGCACAGTCAAAATGAGGATCTCCTCAGCCCTTAGTAGGACAGGATTTGTGCACCCCCAGCTCCTCTCCTCTCAGGGTGCAGGTGTTGCAGCCCGGATTTCCCAGCCTGTCCCATCATTACATGGCAAGGAGGGGGACCCTGCAGGGTGTATCTTTAGGGGCAGACCGTTCACTCCTCCTCTCCAGGTGCTCACGTCCAGTTCCTAAACTTCTCCACCGAGCCCAACCACGACTTTGTGGAAATCCGCAACGGGCCGTACGACACCAGCAGCGTCATCGGGCGGTTCAGCGGCGCGGAGCTCCCCGGCTCCCTGCTCTCCACCTCTCACGAGACCACCGTCTATTTCCACAGCGACCACTCGCAGAACAAGCCGGGCTTCAAGCTGGAGTACCAAGGTGAGGAGGCACCAGAACGAGCAGTGACGGGACGATCCTGCCCCCCGGGTGCTCTCGGGGAGGAGGAGCGTGGGTGTCATGCTTGTTGCTTTGCTGTTGAATTAATTCCATGAGGACTTAATCCTGCTGAGTGGAAAGGTGTTACACGAAGGCCGTGCTTAATCCTCATAACTGGGATCTGTTCACCCTATGGCAAATAACAAATGTTCCTGGAGTGCTGGGTGACAGTGAAATGCCTTTGAATTAATTCCGGCCACATTCACTTAGATCCTGGCTCTGTTGACTGTCATGTCCTAAGAGAAGAGTCCTCAGCAGCTCTAAATTTGCTCTGGGATCTTAGAGCTGCTTTGCAGCCTCAGCTGAAGTCCAAACTCCCCCTTAGCTGCAGCCTGGCCTCGTGCTGAGGCGCGTGTCTCCAGCCCTGTGACCTGGCCAAGGGCTGACAAAGGGCTGGCTCCCCAGAAATAGCAATAAAAGCTGCTACTCATACTTAATTGAAAACATTCATTTTGTTGTAGCTGTCCTGTTCGTGCACCATATAATTCATGTGCTGCTGCACAATTGAGGAAGGAAATGTGCTCGTTGAGGCACTCTGGGTAATCTAATGGAAATTGCTATGCAAATGAGCTCCAGCAAGGCTGACCAGTAATTTAGAGTGCCAGGTGGAACGTGGTAACCAGTGGACTCATCAGCAGGGTCCGTGTTTGAGGGGGAACTGAGGCAGATTTCCCGAATGGAAGTGAGGGGTGGGGTCCCTGCAGCAGCCTGGGGCAGACCCCAGGGCTCTGTCTATCACAAGCAGCAGCAGGATTGTCCCTCAGCCTCTCTGCAGATGTCTGTGTGGTTCTTCAATGTTTACCCCCTCCAGTTAAGTCATTGCAGGAGGGGGATGTAGCCAAAAAGCAGGTACTGTTCCTGCTTCCGTGAGACAGTATGAGGTGTGAAACATTTCCTCCTTATTTGTTTCCAGCCTATGAGCTTCAGGAGTGCCCAGACCCAGAACCTTTTGCTAATGGAGTTGTTCGAGGAGCCGGTTACAACGTTGGCCAGTCCATCTCCTTCGAGTGCCTCCCTGGCTACCAGCTGATTGGCCACCCTGTCCTGACCTGTCAGCATGGCACCAACAGGAACTGGGACCACCCGCTGCCCAGGTGTGAAGGTATGGCTTTGGGGTCCCCCTGAAAGCACCCCATGGGCACGTCTGGGGAGAGGAAAAAGTTTCAGTGCTCTGTTCTCAGCCTTCTTTTGACCTGTTGTGCTGTAATAGGGCTGGAAATTTCTCTGGAAGCAAAAGCATTGCTGGAGGCAGGCTGGGAATGTGCACTTTGAATAAAGCCTCAGCCCTCCAGGTGTTGAAGCATGTTCTCTGTGAGTTCATGTTCAACATATTTCAGCCCAGTCAGAACAAACAGCTCAAAACTAAAATGCATCTTTTGAGCTGCTGTTAGAATCTCATGCACTGGGTGAGGTCTTGTCACTGGCTGTCACCCTCAGTGCTGATGCTGGTGGGCCTGTGCTTGCAGCTTGAAGTGGTCCAGGGTCCTTAGTGTCACAATGTTGGCATCTTCAGAATGATCCAGATGGGAGTTCTTCAGTAACTTTGCAAGGTCTCCTCTGACTGAAGGAGCAGATCTGTGTTCTAGGTTTCACAGCTCAAATGTCCAAATTCTCTTTTCAAACTCTAGCAGGGTTGGTTCAGCTTTTGATCCTTTGGGCCAACAGGCTGAGTTTTGTGTGTTTTACTTGAGAAGGTTTTCATATGAACCCTTAAGAAGTTCAAGGCTGCTTATTGAAGATTTCCCACCACACTTCCCAAGAGCACTGACCTTTATCCCAGCCTCTCCACAGTGCTTGGACTGCGAGAACTGAGCCCTGGGGAAAGACAGGGAGAGGTGATATTTTTTCTCTTTTTAAGTCCTAAGTCCTTGAACCCCAGTGAACACAAAGCCTAAAGCACTGAATCCTCAGCTGCTCTTTCTCTGACCCCAGCAGAGATGTATGTTAGCTGGGAAACTGTCCCCTGCTCAGCTGGGTGGGAGCTGGTGGTAGCAGGATTATGCTCTTCTCTACCTCAGGCATCAGCTCTGCTAGCTACAACCAGTTCTTCCTTCTTTATTGTGTCTTTTAAGTACCTTTCTTACTCTGCAGCATTTCTGGGAGCAGAGGGGTTTGGGGTTTTGGACCATTTGCTTTATTTCTCTGCCCATCTGGTGAGCTGCTAATGCTGCTGAAGTCAGTGCAGAACTTTCCTTTTCTTGCTGTTTCCTCAAACAATGCATTTTTGCCTAGCAGTGAGGACTGGCTGCCTGAGGCCACCCACTTCACCTTTCCATGCAGGTCAGAGCTGGAAACCCTTTTAATTAAGAGAGAAGCTGTAATTCTGAAGGAAGTGCATGGTGGCTGAGGTTTCCAGCACCACTCTGAGTTTTCCCAGTGATCAGCAGCCTTCCTGCTGCTTTGCAGGGCAGAAAGGAACTTGGCACCCGAGGTTCTTGGGTGTTTGTTTCAGAAAATGAGCGTATGGAGTTAGACAAACACAGGTGCTTTTCTCAGCTTGATGGACTGTGTGAGAAAGTGGAACAGAGCCAGGCACTGAATATGTGCAGCCTTCTCTAACCTCACATCTGGCACATCAGGTCAGGCTGGTAGAAGTCTGTGGAGCTGCTCCTGTACAAACAAGAGCATTCAGCACTGAGCCTGACTTACTGAGGTGTGTTGGGCTGGGGAAGGTGTTAGCCTGGGCCAAGGAGTGGGTTAATAACACAACGTGGCTTCTAGACCAGGGCTGGCTCAGGCAGGTGACCTGTCTGTGATTAACTCCTGTGCCTTTGGTTGCTGTCAGTCACCAGTAACAGGCTGTGCATCGTTCCAGTTGAGCTTCCATCTCAGGGAGGTCCAGAAGTGATACATGTACACGGGACTGTCAGACCTCAGGACCTGCTGTGTCCCTCTTGCATTGCCTTCAGCAGCCTGTCTTCTTTCCCCACTCTCCTTTGCTGCCTGTTTCTAATTGCCTCTTTAGTTTGCAAGCTCAGTTGGACCTTGAAGATACCTGGTGCAATACAACTGTCATCTTGACTAATGAATTGGATGCTGCTGTCATACAAATCATCTTTTCCCCTGCTCAGATGTGCTGGGTGGAAAGGAAGCTGCACGGAGCTCTGGTCTGGGCTGAGTGAGGGGATGGATTTACCCACAGGGGTCATCTTGTCGGGGGCTGTGCTTCCCACACACGGCTGCAGACAGCTGGTGGAGCCCAAAGTCTCTTGCTAGGGCATTAGATGGAGTTTATTTGCACACCTGGATATCACATCTGTACCAAACAGTCTCCTTTCAGCTCAGAAGCACTTAATGACTTCATTGTAGTGGAATTAAGTTGAATGTGTTTGATGTGGTTATGACAGGTACGGATTATTTGAGGCAAGCTGGGCCCAGAGTTTGGGGCTGGATCTTGCTGTGTCTAGAATTGCTGTCTTTTTATCCCCCCAAAAGGGAAAGAAAAATGTGAAATAGAGGATCTTTAAGAGTCAGTTTCATTAGGTTTGTGTCTCTGTCTGATTACCTGCAGTGCCTTGTGGGGGGAACGTCACCACCCAGAATGGTACAGTTTACTCTCCTGGCTTCCCCAGCCAGTACCCCAATTCCCAGGACTGCACTTGGCTCCTCACAGTGCCAGTGGGATATGGAATCCATCTCAACTTCACTCTGCTGCAGACTGAGCCCTACAACGATTTCATCACTGTTTGGTGAGTACAGCAGAGGGGCGAGGACTGGCTGGAGTGGCTGCTGAGTGATGGGATCAATCCCTGGATGACCAGGCTGCTCCTGGTGCAATTGGCATCCTGTGGGTCTAGAGCACAGTCTGTGCAGAAATCCTTCTTCACTTCCATGGTGCTTTTGCCTCTGTGGTGCAGCTCCCCCTCTTGGCCATATAGCAGCACCTGTGAGACCCTACAGGTTTTTCTTCTCATTCACTTCTGAGATGATTAGTGGTTTAAAAGGAAGCCCATCAGCCCCCTGCGGGGCTGGGTTTGGCAGCCACTGTCCCACTGGTTTGTCACAATGGCTGTGAGCAGGGGCTGGTCTGCAGGGGATGCAGACCAGGATCCCAGCTGTGGTCGATGGCTGAGCTCCTCTTATCCTGCCAGATGCTTTTATCAGCCTGTCTCTTCATCTCCAGAGTGCTCTGCTGAGTGCAGTAAGGAAACATCTATTGGGCAGCCAAGGGGGCTTTGCAGAGGACACTAGGAATGGAAAAGGGGGTCCTTATTTCAGGCTGAATTTAGTTGAAATGTATCTCATTCAGACTCTCACAATAGGAATTGCCTTTTGCTTCTGATTTTTCTGAAAGACATTTTGGAGGCTCATTTCTTTGTCCTTCTGCACTCTCTATGGATAGAGGCTGAATGAAGGGAAAAGCCATTTGGTAAATCATTTACATGTACCAATGCCCTCTACTGGTTTTTCTGTTGGAATCTAGAGATACAAAGCCCTACATCCAAGCTGAGATCCCTCCCAGGCTGTGATCCTCCTTTTCTGTTGGGAGAGGGGAAGGGAAATGGCAAATTACCTACTTCAGTCAGCCAGGAGAGCCCACGTGGCTTCACTGGCTAAAGAGCTTGGGGCCAAATTCTTGAGTTTTTGTAGCATTTGATCAATATCTGACTTGCAAACCATCTCAGTGTCTGCTGTGCAAATGGAGTGAAACTCCATTGGAAAACTGGCCCTAATTCTTCAAATTCAGAGGTAAAAAAATGAAGTTTGTGTTTGTAATTGATTACTGGGTGAGCCCTGCTCTGCCAGATGAGATGATCTGGTTATAATGGAGTGGGGAGGAGGTCTGGGGGGGTCTGGCTCAGCTGCCCAGGGAGCTGCTGAGCCTGTAATATGTAGAAAGGGAGGACAAGGGAGGAAGAGCACGGGGGACACCCTGTGCAAACAGCGTGGGAGATGGATTGTTGCCTAGGATTGAAGACGTGTGGTAACACTCTTTTCTTCTGTTCCCAACACGGTTTTAGGGATGGGCCACTGCAAACAGCCCCACAGCTCGGAGTGTTCACTGGGAACTCTGCTAAGAAATCAGCCCAAAGCTCTTCCAATCAGGTCCTGATTAAATTCCACAGCGACGCAGCCAACGGAGGGATCTTTGCCATTTATTTCTACGGTCTGTAACATGCTCTCTACGGGCTGCAGAGGGGTGTGGATTTGTTGTGGCTTGCTGGGGGGAGGATTAGTTCTGGGGAACAGGTGATGTGAAAAAAAATCCACTTTTACCTTGAAGTCTTCCAGCGGGGGCCCATTTTTCCAGGTGTGAAGGTCTGTCAGTATTACTGTCTTTCCAGTGCTGTATTACTGTCTTTCCAGTGCTGTGCTAAACCAATTGGGTCACCTCAGTGGCCTGGTTTAAATAGCAACTGTGTTCTGACTGGGAGGTGACAGTGTTTCCCGGGGGAAGAAATGGATCCCCATAAATCCCTGAGTTACCTGGGGGTTCCCTGGTGTGGGCACAGCCCACGCTGGAGAGGCGATGGGTTAAACACTGGAATCAGAGTGTTTGCTTTGCACCCCTAAACTCGAAATGGGATTAGCCAGCAAGTCCTTATGGCAGCACTGGGGTTTTGGAACGTGCAAGGGGAGACCTCCTGTCACTTGGGCAATTTGCTGGCAGCAAAGCCCGGTGTGAATTACAGGATGAATCTGTGCAGAGCGTGGCGGCCGCTGTTGGGTTCTGAAAGGCAAGTGCTGCACGGGTAGGCTGAATGTAAAGGATGTTTGGGAGGCTGTGGAGGGAATTGGTTTACTGCTGCAAAACACTGGAAGATTTATATTCCCAGACAATGGCGTGTATGTAACAGCCACAGGAGAATGATGGTCGAGGCTGTTTGGCTGGGAAGAGAGCAGTGTGTCAACACTGCTGCAGTTCAGCCAGGGCTTCCTTTGGTGATAAGAATCAGATACTGTCATTGCTATAGGCAGAGCCCATCAGCATAGGCTGCTGCTCTCTAATCTTCATTCTTTAGCTTGTGCTTTGTGTGGGGTGTAAAAGCCACTCACAGGTGTGGGAGGTCTGGAGTTGGTGCTGGTAGGAGTCGGTGGAGTCCAATGGTGGTTTCTAACCCATTACCCAGCTAGGCACTCTGGCAACTGAAAAGTAATTTACTGTCTCACTGCTCCCTGAACACATGGGACTTCAGGATAAAGCCCAGAGATGCAAGTGATTGAGGTGGTTGCCCGCAGGGGGTGACTCTTCCCTCTGTCCCAGGCTCTCATTCTGCACGTGGTGCTTTGCTCACTGAGGCAGCTGTGGGGAAAAGGGGGAAATATTCTCAGGCAGTGCAGCCAATGAAATCTGTGTCATCACCCCTTGGGGTGTAACTGCAGGAAGTGCCATTTCCTTGGGATCTACAGCGGGGTGTCTTTTCATTCCTGTGTCTGCACTCTGGCAGATCTAGGACATAGGAGACATTCTCCTTCAGCTTTCCATTGTCTTTTCCCATGCAGCGATGATCAGCACCGTGTCAGAGCAGCACTGCCCTTCTAAACGCCTGCAAAGAAACGTTTCCTTGGGGTGGAGGAAGGGAAACAAAAGAACGATTCACAGAGCTTAAAGATTCAGTAGCATCCCTTGAAAAATGATGATGTTGCACCTATTATTAAACGGGTTAGCTCGGGCGCCAGCGCGTGATGGGGAAGGGTTTATGGCACAGTAACTCAAGGGGGTCCCAGTGTGGTTTCAAGGACAGGATGCTGTTTTGTCCTGCTGAGAACAAATGGATGTGCTGTTGAAAGCAGCTTTACCGGTGCTGTATCACCCATATGCTGAAGCCATCTTAATCACACCTCTGTTTTGAGGTATGGCCCATTATGGAGAGATTAATGCCGTAAACGCCGCGTTATCTTTCCTCTTCAATAGGCACTGTCAAGCACTTCTTAAATAGCATTTAATTTAAATTTTTGTTACGGTTTCCTTTCCTCCTTCCCCCACTGTCAAACATCTGCTTAAAAGATTGCAAATAAGCGTGTGCCCTCCTGGGATGGCTCTTTGCTGTGCAGCAGGAGGATTCTTCCCTGCTGCCTCCTGTCTTCTCCTCCTCTCCCATCCCACATCGGGCTCTCCCACGCCCATTCTCTGGGCTGCTGTGGTGGATTGGGAAGGGGCTGGCTGCTGGAATAACAGACCTGGAGTTCCCTTGGACCCTGCCCCAGATGACTTAGGTGGCTTAATAGCCATCTGAAGTTTTCCTCGCCCTGGCACACATGAGCTACACAAGACCAACCTTTACACGAACCACGAGCCCCAGTGTGTTCCCTGGATCTCCAAACACCATGATTCTCCCCACACCTTTTGGGGAAGTATTAACCTGCCCATAGTTAGGAGGTAAGGAAACTGGGGCAGGATGATGGGGCATCTACTTCTGTACATGGGTAGAGAAGCACCCTCGTAAGCCTCGTTCAGGCTGCTGCCGGGGTGTGAAGAGTTCAACGTCGTGGAGTTAGTAAGAATTAATATTCAGTGGCAGCTTGAGTTCCAGTATCTTAAATTAAAGGGCTGATATAAATTTCAGAGGAAGTTATGCTTGTCCAGGGTCAGGTGCAGGGGGAGCAAAGACGCAGAGAAGTGCTGAGCAAATAGCAGAAAATGTCTTTCATTAATATTCATTTAGTTCCCAGCACCATATTTTCAATTTAACCGTGCTCACAGCTCTTGGGTGTTTATTTTCATAAGCAGCCCAGTGCTCAGGCCTTTTGCACCCACGTGCTCGTAAGCCTTGCGTTTTGCTTCATGTTACCTGATCCTTAATTTTTGGTTGGAAACTTGATATTTGCACTGTATTTGGTCAGGTGTGTGAGCCATAATGAATTGTTTCTGCTCACCAACTGGATTTCTTCTTCCCATTTAGCCTGAAAAAATGCCTAATTGGGTAACGAGTACAAGGTCTGCCCTGCTTCACCTTCCATAAGGCTCTGACATCAACCTTGCACAGGTTACTTTGTGAACTGTGAGCCATTGTCTAGGATTTGCAGTTGGAAACATTTGCAATCATGGAATTCTTTGCAGAGGGCTTAATGAATAATTCCAAGTTAAAAATAAGTCCGTGATTTTTGCAGTCTCTGTTCAAGGCCAGGCAGTGGGGGTGAAGTTCTCTACTGATTGTAATGTGTGGTGCTGGAGGAGTCTGAGGCTCTCCCTCTGCTGTGATTGACCTAATTCCTCTGAGGTCACCAAGATCAACTCTCCTAGTATCCCAAAAGGTGCTGGTAATGCTGCTTCATGTCCCAGATGCTGCTGAGGCACCTGCATCTCCACACTCTGATAAAAAACTGTTTCCTATTAGATGTCAGAAACTGGAGGAGAGGGAGGATTTGCTCTGATGTCTGTTGTGTTTAGTGCTGAGATGGCCGTGTCTGCCCTCACCCCCAGCTTAACATCTCCTGCTCTCCCTTTGCTCTTCCAGCCTACCAGCTCTTCAGGTGCCAGCCTCCCACCATCGTTCCCAACGCAGAAATCATCACAGAGAATGAGGAGTTCAACATAGGTAGCCTCTCCCAGTCCTCTTCACCCTCCTTCCTTCCCCCTGGGAATGCTGCACGTGTTGTCACCCCCTGTCTGGAGACCCCTTCACGTGTGGTGTGTGTAGCTCTGCCTGACCTTGCTCAGCAGCCAGCAGTCCACACAAATTGCTCAGATTGTCCCGAGGCTGCTCCTGTGTTAGCACAGAAGAAGTGATTTGGCTGTTGTGAAAGCCCTGAGCTTGTTCAGAAACGTTGACAAATCTTTGCCACAATAACAGTTTTCAGGTGTTTCAAACAAAGCGTTGTGTGAAAGCTTAGAGGCCATTATTATATTTTTGAGAACCTCTCACCCATGACTGTGCTTTTTGTATTTTCTTTTGCTGCTGTTCACAGTTACATCCACATTTTTAAATGTGTCTGCAACCAGTGAAGTAGCCGTGACTTTTATTATTCTCTTTTTTTTTTTTTTTTAAAGCAGCTTTTCTCCCTGTCTGCTCTTTTTCAGGGAAATCTCCCCCTGAAATAGCTTGCACAAATCATAATAGTCTCTGTGGCATGACAGCAGTTTATCCCAGATGAGACTCCTGCACACCTTCCTACACCTTTTCTTCTCACAGTCACACCAGAGCACTCTGGCAGACACTGTTGAGGGGTCTCCATGCCCAGGGCACCTCCCCAGGGCACAGTTCACCTTTTCAAGGTTTGATCCTTCTTTTGGGTCAAGATGGTTTCTGTTTCTGTCTGTAGGTGACATAGTGAGGTACAGATGCCATCCTGGCTTTACCCTGATTGGCAATGAAATCCTGACCTGCAGACTAGGCACTCACCTCCAGTTTGAAGGACCTCCCCCAACGTGTGAAGGTAAAGCTGGGAGTGCCCAGACCAGAGCTTCCCCTGCCCGGGGACTGCTGCAAACCCGGGGGCTTGTGAAGGGAGGGAGGGAGTTGGATGGCAGCTCAGGGAGGTTTTCTTGCACATACTGCATCTTTGGGGTTAATTCTCAAATCTCCAGAGTCCCAGTAGTGCAGAAGCACCCCTCAGGATCATGTGGGGAGGGTAGTGAGAGAGGTACTGCTGTGCAGGGAAAGGTTTCTCTCCCAGTGCTCCTCCCAGCCCATCCCAGGGTTGTGCTGGAGCAAACAACCAGAGAACTGCTGGGTCACTTTTTGCAACAGCTCCCTGATAAATGACAGGGAAACGTTCCTCCACTCCTCACTGGCTCCAAGGCTTTTGCAGGGTCTCTGCACTGGTTTGGGAGGGGTTTGCCTCATGTTGGGAACCCCTGGCTCACCCCTCAAGCTCCCCATCAGGGAAGGCACTCCCTGCTGACACTCCTGGTGAGTCAGTCCCACCAGGAACCGCTTCCTCAGTGCCACTGAACATGTTACACAGGAGAAAAATGAAAGGCCTGAGCCCTGTGCTGAGCTGCACACCTGGCTGCTGCTCAGGAGGGATCCTGGGATGTTTCTGTGCTGCTGTGGTACCTTATTTATCCTCTGGATTCCTGCTGGCTCTTCTGGTCGCTCCAGCCGCGATCATTTCATCGCCGTCGTTCCCTCCTGTTGGAACATTTTTACCATATAATGGGATATTTTTCTATAGCTTTATTCTCTCTCAAATAGCATGAAGTGAAGGAGGGAAGGGGAGGTCATTCAATTATTTACTGATGGTTGTTAGCCTGGGGGTAAAGGGACTGCTTAAATTACATCTGGCCACCAATTTATAGAGGTCAAAAAATCACTGATGGGATTAAGGATTTGGAAAGAATACACTGTTCTTTCTGGATAGTTCTGGCTGTTTTTTATTAATACAAGTCCAGCGTTTGCACTGGGCTTTAGTGGTGATTATGGATAAATAAAGATCCTTTTCTTTTTATGCTTTTCGCTCACTTGGGGTGTTTGCCTCCTCTGCTGGGATCTTTTCACTGACCTTTTTATGTAGTGTTTTCAGCTGAATTTAATATTTCCAGCAGCTGAATATGGTGTAGTGATTAGAGAAAGAAATTCTTATGTCCCACTTAAGAGCTCTGTGGGTGACCTGGGACAAGCCTGTAGTTCCACACCTTGTTCTAACCCAGGTAATAAAGTTTCCAGGGATTCCTGGGGAGTGTTTTGTAACTTGAGAGCAGCTCCTTGGAGTCAGTGCCATCCATTTTGAAAGAGATGAGAAAAGATGCAGAGTTGAAGTGGTTTGTTTGCCTTGTTGCTTTTTGCCCCTTCCTTTAAATGCAGCAGTTGCCCAGATTGGTGGAAACTCTGTGTGCTTCATTCAGAGCCTGCAGCAGGGTATGGGTGTTCTCTGTGAGCCCGAGGGTCTGGGTGTGCAGTGGATGTGCACGGATGGGAGCTGTGCTCTGTCTTGTCCTAGCTCATCAAGAAAAACCTTCTTGGCCATGGTATCTTGTGTTTCCTTCCTCTGCAAAATAGCAAACCCCATGTTCTGTCCTGTGTCCCTCACGCTCCCCGCAGTGCGCTGTCCGATGAACGAGGTGATGACAGACTCCACCGGGGTGATCCTCAGCCAGAGCTTCCTGGGAACCTACCCTCACTTCCAGACCTGTTCCTGGGTGGTGAAGGTGGAGCCTGGGTATAACATCTCCCTCACCATAGAGTACTTCCTGAGCGAGAAGCAGTACGATGAGTTTGAGATCTTTGATGGTAAGAGATTCCCCAGTTTGACTCACATGGCAGCTGTGGGGAAGGGGCTGAAGGGGCAGAGTTTTCTTAGCTGTTAATCTCTTTTCCCTGAGTGCCTGGGGGAGAACTTTCCTCCACTCCACCTATAATTTGCTGGATTTAAGGCAAGCTCTTCCTGACTCATTGATTCTCTGCATAAGAAATAACAGTGATTTGTTTTTTGAATGAATCTAAAGTATTTTTCAAAGGGACAGGAGTTAGCAAGCTCCTGGGAGAAATTGTAGCAGATGTTGCTGGGAAAGGACGAGTTGAGAAGGTGGGAATTCTCCTCCCTGAAGCCCATGCAGACCAGATTTTCTAGGCCCATGAGGTCTCATGAACTGAGAGCTCAATATTCACAGTGAAGCAGTGTGTGAGTGCAGTGCAGAGTACAGGTGCTGTGCCAATGCTCCCATGGTTGCCCACCATCTGAAGTCAGGCTGCCTGGAGCAAAATCCTGGTCTTGCTGCAATCAAACAGGTTTTACTTGCTGTTGGTTTCCCAGGAGCCAGGTATCTGCACTGGGACTTGTGTTAACAAAAACCCCTGAGCGTGAGCTGCCGTTCCTGGACTCCTGAGCTACAGCTCCACAATGTCTCAGAATGTCAGGGGTTGGAA
>VYZU01024074.1:0-15320 GCA_013401355.1 Ceyx cyanopectus | reverse complement strand
GCAACAGCCCTGAGAACTGCCTCTGCAGCTTCAGCTGGACATGGAAATGTCTGTCTTGGACATCACTGCTGGGAAGACAGTCTGGGCCTGGAGAAGGCTGGCCGGGAGCAGGCACGCATGGCCGAAATGCTCCCTTTGAGGAAAGTCTTCCTCTCCTATTAAGTAATCAAATAAAGCCCCAAGCTCTACTAAAATTAAAATAACAGAACCCATTTATTCTGGCAGGACCCGCTGGTGGCTGCTCTTGCCAAAAACATTTTTGTGGTTCTCCTCTTTTCAAGTGGCTCTTTTGCAATAAAACCCAGATGCCATTAGTCCAGGGAGGCCTCCAGGCAACTGTTTACGTCTGTGAAAGATGCCCTTTGTAATTAATTAATCTCCCCAGAGCTGTGGCAGCACATTCCCCGTGGCTCCTGGCGTGTCCCTGCCCGCCGGCCCTGGCAGCAGAGGTATGTGCTTATTCCTGGGTGCTGAAGAAAGCCTTTGTGTTGCAGCCTCTCCACAAAAAGGGTTAATCTCCTTGGGAAGACACGGCGGAGATTTCAACACTCACCAACACTCAGACAGAAGTAGCCTTCCCTGCTGCTGCTGCTGCAGCTCCTGCTCTTGCTCAACAGCAAATTGCAGTGGCAGGAGACTGTGTTATAGGGGCAGGGGTGGGTGATGGGCAAGCAAAGGGAGGGTACAAGCTGGCTCCTTTACCCTTCCAAGGGTCCTCCCAGATGACTCAGTCATTGCAGGGTTTCCAAAGCAGAGGGCAACCACACAATGGCTGAGAAAGGGGAATTGGGTGCCTGTGTGGGGAAAAGAGGTGATTCATGAGCCTGCCCTGAGCACAGCAACACAGGACCAGTTGCACTGGGACAGTGCAGAGAGACACTGAACCCAGGACTTGCTTCCAGATGGTGGCTGGTACCAGCCATCTGCAGGAGAGAGCATGAAAGGCTCTGGGAGACCTTGTTGCAGCTTTTCAATACTTAAGATTGGGATAGACCTTTATAGTAGGGCTTGTTGGGACAGGAAAAGGGTTGATGGGTTTAAACTAAAAGAGGGAGACTGGAGAGAAGGAAGAAATACTTTACCCTGAGGGTGTTGAGAGCCTGGCCCAGGCTGCCCAGAGAGGTGGTGGCTGTCCCATCCCTGGAACCATTTATAGGTCAGGTTGGTCAGGGCTCTGAGCAACCTGCTCTAGGTGCAGATGTCCCTGCTCTCTGCAGGGGGATTTGACTAGATGAGGTTTAAATGTCCCTTCCCACCCAAACAGTCTGTGACTCTGAAAGCTTCTGGTTTGTAGGGCTGCTTCTCTGTTACATCCTCCAGCTGAGGGCAGTTGGAGTTGAGGGTCTCCCTGTGGCTGAAGTCACTCTGGGACTCTCACATTTCACTGCCACTAATTAATTTCATCCATCATGAATTTGACCAGTTGCTTCTGAACCATTTGCAATTTTGGCCTCTGCACCATCAAGTGATGGCAAATCCCACCCTGGAATTACGAGTGCTTGGCATCCTCGTGCTGATTTTGACCCCTTCTCCATCCTTAGTGTCAGCAGTGGCTGCCTTTACATCCTTCAGGATACATGAGAGCTCTCATACCCCTCAGCACATTTCTTCAGCATGAACATCCCAAATTCATGGAATTTCCCCCAAGCAGAAACCCTCAGCAGAGCTTTGGCTTCTCTAGGACCAGGTCGTTGCTCAGCCTCTATGTAACTTGGTTGCAAATAGCAGGAATTGCTGCAGGAAGGGTCAGCCCTGGCTGCTTCATTTGTAAGGTAACGACAGCCTGGGGTTTGGTTGTTATTGGTGGTTTTAGCTGTTGTTGGCTTTTCATTGTTGCTTTTTTTGATAGATGAGTTTAATTTTGCTGGCATATTGCACAGGTTTGCAAAGCAGATGTTGCTGCTGCCAGGCAGGAACACGAAGGCAGTTGGGGAGCAGCTCCTCAGGCACATGGGTGTCACAGCCACAGCGAGGTCAGAGATGAGGGGTCAGGGTGGGGGGTGCAGCTCCCTGTTCCTTGGGACCCGGGGCTGCAGTTGCCATGAGAACTGCTGGTGGCATGGCAGTGAACCTCAGCCAGCACTGTGGCCACCTCCCATCCATCTCCCACTCCTCCCAGGAAGGATTGCACCACTGGAAGGAGAAGGAATTGAGGAGAGGAAAACTGCTGAGAGCCTGGGAGGAGGGAGGAGTTTGTGCAACCAGCTGATGAGTGTGTAAATCACTGGCTTTTGGCAGATGCTGACTCCTGACTGGGGGTGATGTGAATGTGAGGGGATGGGGTGTGGCAGGCAAGGGGGAGCAAGGAGAGGAGCTTGGAGCACCCAGGAGGAGCAGACAAACAGCTGCTCACATGGATCCTACCGCTTTCTGCACTACCTTGTTTAACACAGAGCTCAGTTTATCGTGAGGGCGGTGAGAGCCTGGCCCAGGCTGCCCAGAGAGGAGGTTGCTGCCCCATCCCTGGCACCATCCCAGGTGAGGTTGGTAGGGGCTCTGATCAACCTGCTCTAGTTGCAGATGTCCCTGCTCCCTGCAGGGGGGTTGGATTGGATGAGCTTGAAAGGTCCCTTCCCACCCAAATCACTCTGGGATTTTATGATCATGCAGCCAAATCCTGTGGTCATTCAGCAAATCACAGCGAGGGCCTGGCCCAGGAAGACCATGGAGCTGGATGGACCCTGGCCTGAGCCTCAAGCTCCTTCTCACTCCTGTCTGGGAGAGCTTCCCAAAGCAGCCTGTGTGTAGGACTTCTTTGGGTGGAAGAAGGAAATTGCTGAGGTCAGGAGGCTGATATTGCACATTTTTCTATGACATCAGCTTGCTGCCACCTTGAAAATTCCAAAAGACAGAGTCTTACATCCTGGCCCTTGAAAATCCCTTGTGCCCTTGCAGGAAGGGAGTGTTGTTACGAGAAATTCACTGTTATTCCAGGGAATTTCAGCCGATGTGCTGGAAACCCCAGTATGGGCAGAGAGGAATTTAAAGGGATAAGACATTAGGACTGCAGGGATGGGCTCTGGTCTTCCGGTGCCATGGCAAGAAAGGAGCTGGGATTCCTGTCAGGAAGCTTCTTCAAGGCCTTGAATGGATTTAGGTCTAATTTTCAGTAAATAGGCAGCCAAAGGGGAAATCAGGAGCATGGTTCCATGCTTTGCTGAATCAGAGCACTATGGGGCCTCTAAGAATCCATGCGAGGAGGAAAGCAAAGCTGGACTGGAGGTGTGAGGCTCAGGAGGGTCCTTTCTTGGTACTAGGGACATCCCCAGAGCCCTCTTCACGCTCAGCTCCCCCCAGCTCCACCCCCCCACCCAGGGGCGTTTGCAACTAACGTGTCCCTCTCTCTGTCCCTCAGAGACCTCATGCCCAGGACCCTGGAGGGGCAGATCACCATGGAGAAGACCCCCAGCTACTTCGTCACCAAGGAGGCCCCAGCCCGCATCTCCTCCATGGCCAAGGGCACGAAGCTGATCGTGGTGGTGCGGGACCCCGTGACCAGGGCCATCTCGGACTACACCCAGACGCTGTCCAAGAAGCCCGACATCCCCACCTTCGAGAGCCTGACCTTCAAAAACAGGACTACGGGCCTGATCGACACCTCGTGGAGCGCCATCCAGATCGGCATCTACGCCAAGCACCTGGAGAACTGGCTCCTCTACTTCCCCATCGGGCAGATCCTCTTTGTCAGCGGGGAGAGGCTGATCAGCGACCCCGCGGGGGAGCTGGGCAGGGTCCAGGACTTTCTGGGCCTCAAGAGGATCATCACCGACAAACACTTCTACTTCAACAAGACCAAGGGCTTCCCGTGCCTGAAGAAGGCGGAAGGCAGCAGCAAACCCCACTGCCTGGGGAAGACGAAAGGCAGGACCCACCCCGACATAGACCAGGAGGTGGTGCAGAGACTGCGGGACTTCTACCGGCCCTTCAACATGAAGTTCTACCAGATGACGGGGCAGGACTTCGGCTGGGACTGAGGCTGACAAAAAATAATTTAAGAAAAGGAAAATATAATATAATATATATTTTTTTTACCTATCAGTAGAGAGGGGGAAATACAGAAAAAAAAAAAATAGTTGTGCTGAAACATGATTTGTTCTGGTTTATTTTTTGTCTTTTGTCGTTGCTTTGTTGTCTTCTTTCTCTCAGAGATGATGGGGATGGTCTGTCCAGAAAAGGAGGCTGTGACACCAACCTGGTCCTCCTGCCATCACCTGCCCCCTTCCATGGGCCCGGGGCTTAGCAGCGTCTCTGTAAAATGAAGTGGCAGGTTGACAGCTTTTAAACATCCTCAGGTCTGCCCCCAGCAGTGACAGGGGTGCCTGGGGGACCTCAGAGCCTCATGGGAAGGTCAGCCAGATTTTGGCTTGAAAATGCCATTTTAGACCAGTCCTCATCACTTTTGACAATGAAACAAAGGAGACTTACTACCCAGTTTGGCTTTTAAAACCTTACCTTAGAGAACTATTCTGTTTTTTTATTGAATGAAACCATTGGTGAAATTTTTTAATTTATCCCCTTTTTTGTTTGACTTTTGCTCCCCCTCAATCAAGCTCTTTTCATCAACCAAACTGATTTTTCATCTTACAGAAGCCAAAACTAATAACCCTTTGCTTTGTTTTGAGTCCAAACAATTCTGGTAGCCAAGTGGAAGAAAACAAGTGACTCTTGACTCTGTAATGATAATTGCCAGGTAGTCACAAGGTCTCATTCACAGGAGCTGGATCTAAACCAGTGCTCCCTGTTGCCAGCAACGTGCACCCCTCTTGCTACACTGACAGCAGAGAGATTTTCCCAGGGGGGCCCATCTGAAGTGTTTGGGTGATGGGCCACACTGAGATGATGCCCATAGCACACCTGGCTCCAAGGTGATGGGGGACCCACCATCCCACCACTCATGTGCAGAAAGCAAGTTCACAGTGTCTGCAGATGCTATTTAAGCCATAATGGGGAATGTTTTAAGTTGGGCCAGTGTTAAAACAGCAGAGGGAGGGTTGTTTGGGAACAAACGAACAAAAATCATGACCAGAAAGGGCAGACAATGAGAAGATGCTGGAAGCTTTCTTGTCCTTTCCTACAGGAGAACCGAGGGGGAAGCAGGAACAAGGGCATTGGTTCTGCAGGGCTTTAAAACTTGTCAGGCAAGAGCAATGCCCTGCATGCAAACACCAGGAGATTTACATTCCCTGCTTTGATCCTTATCACCCTTTTTTGGCTGGTGGAAATGTCTCAGCAACAGAAATCTGTGAGTGAAGCAGGATCTTGTATTGCTGTGAGCTCATGGAGCTGCTGGCTCTTTACTCACAGCTTTTTCTGAACTACAGGAGCCTCTAATTCTTGCTCAGTGCTGTATAAACACAGCATGATGATGCTCCCTCTCTGGAGTCTAACTTGGAAACAAAGTGGGGGTCACTTGGTGATCTGGTCAGGCCCAAGCTCACGGGCTGCCTGCACAACAGCCAGGATCTTAATAAAGCCACAGCAGAGCAGAGATTTCAAGGAGTCTGAAGAGAATTGTATCTGAAATTACAGTTTAACCCAAGAGGGAGTCATTTCCACCTTAGGCTGCCTTGACAGGTTAGGAAAAGAGCTTGGTGGCTGCTCAACTTCATGGCACCAACTTCCACTGCAGGTTGAGCCACAGCCCCTCCTGGCTGCCCTGAGCCCACTCCTGCCCTCCCTATACACCTCCCTCCATTCCTGAGGATGCAGAGTCCTGGGACATTCCCACCCCCTGAAGACATGGGTTTGTGTGCAAGGCCCAATTCCCCAGGTAACAACTTCAGCAGTTGTGAGGTGCCAGGACCTCCAGCCATTGACATCTCAGAGTGTTCCCCCAGCTCAGGTTTCTGTGCCCTGGCTGGAGGAGCAGTGGTGAGGAGCTGGGAGCACCAGTGCCAGGCTGTGCTCAGCAGTCTGTGCTGGCATGACACGGCTGGGTGCTGCCTTCACTGCCTCCACTGATGCCTTCACCCCTTTCCCACCATTCTTTATTCCAGTGTGTCTCACTTTAAGCCCCTTTATGGCAATGTCCTGTGCACATCTGGGTAAATATCTATGTACTTGTCTTCTGCAAACACAGCAGAAAGGCAGATGGGGATCACACAGACACCCAACAGCCTTTTCCCTTACCTGCTTCTCTTCAGCTCCCCTCAATGCAGAAAGTGATGTGAGACAACCAGAGGTGGTCGAGCAGCTTTGGCTTTACGTGGTCATGGTCCCTCCCAGCACCTCTGCAGCTCACTGCTGGAGCTCTAAGCTCTGAAATCAGAAGTTGGAAGAGTGCTGGGTTTTGCTAATGGTCTCCCCACAGTGTCCCTGGAGCAGAGGGGAGCAGTGTGCTCTCTGCTCATGCTGGTCAGATCAAGGGGGAATGGACTTAAGGTGCAGACAAAAGGATGGGGGTTAATTACTGGGAAAAGCTTTCCAACAGCAAGGCTTGCTGGGGCAGGGGTGGGAGAGGGCCACCATCCCTCCCAGGCCAGGTACCTCCATGCACGTGCAAAAGCCAAGCTGGTGGTGAGGAGCAGGGATCTCTCCTTCACAGGCACAGCCAGCACCATCAAGACACAAGATCTGAGGTTTCCCAGGCTGAAAAGAAGATTTCACATGGTGCTTCCTTGGTGTCTCAAGGAGTCTTCAGGTCGGGCTGATCTCTACCTGCCTTGGGCAGGTGTAAAAATCACTTTGAAGTGCTATAGAGAAAATCAATAGAATTCCTTTGTGATTGCCTCTCAGAGGGTCACACTGAGCAGTTTCCAGCACTACAGGTTGTTCTTCCCACCCTGCAGGAGCTGCAACACCCCCAGAACCTCCTCACAGGGGTTCCTGCCACTGCCACTCTCATTAACCCTTCAGTGCCCATGCAAGCCCAGCTGTCCCCAGTGCCTCTAAAAGCTCCTCCCAGCACACTGAACTCAGCTACACAGACACACCATCCCCACAGCTGCCGGGATCTTTTATTTCCAATGATTTTTGAAAGTTTGAGTCCCTTGCTGCACACTGAATAAAAATGTTAAGGGATCTGACACTTTGTTTTTTTATTAATTTTTTTTTTTAATCTGGGCCATAAGTATTTTTGAACAATCCCTCCCTTTATGAACAACGGCTTTTAAAAAGAGGTCATGTAATCAAATTGCTTTGAACTCTAGTAACAGTTAAGCTTCTAAACTCTTTAGGCTTACTTTAAAATCCAGCCCTGAAGTTTACATTATTTTAACCTAAGAAGAATTGGAAGTAAACTGCTGAAAACCTCACCCCTCCTATGCCAGCAGTACTGAGCACGTGTATTAGGAAGGGTAAGCAAAAGTAGCTATAAATAAAAAAAGTGATTCAAAGGTTTGATTTTTAAGCAGAAAAATCAATATATTAACAATAAGAAACTAATTTGGTTTATTAAATTCTTCTGGTTTCAATAATCAAATGTGCCATTAGGCACTGATGAAACTTCAGCTTACATGCCATGTGATGCTTAGATGTTGGAACATTCATTTTAGGAGGAAAAAAATGATTCCTTTATAAAGCACTCTATCAATGTCAAGTGCCAAATCCATCATAAGGAAGAAAGTTTTTACTCTGGGGGTGGTGAGACCCAGTCCCAGGTTGCCCAGAGAGGTGGTTGATGCCCCATCCCTGGCATCATCCCAGATGAGTTTGTCTGGGGCTCTGAGCAACCTGCTCTAGTTGCAGATGTCCCTGCTCCCTGCAGGGGGTTGATGAGACGACATTTAAATGACCCTTCCTACCCAAACCAGTCTGTGACTCCGTGATCTCTGAGCAGACACCTTCTTCCCCTTCCAGCACTTCAAGAGTGCCCTCAGTCCACAGGCTGTGTCTGTACAGCACCTTGCCCAGCCCAGCCCCACAGACAGGGCACCACAGAAACCACCAGGGCCCTTGGCACGGGGATGCTAAGCACAATTATTGCCCCCAAATCATCAAAAATCCTGATTTTTCTCCACTGCTGGTGACAGGCTTTGGCACAGCCTTGTAGGGCCCAGTGCAGGCAGCTGGCCACAAGCCCCCCTTTAGCCCCCTGCAGCAGCAGCTCTGTCAATCCTGAACTGTGGGGAGGCTCTTTGCCCTGTGTTTCAAATGGCCACAACTGGAAAAAATCAGAGGAATACTAGTTTTTTGGTTTGGGATTTTTTTCTTTTTTATCAGTGCAGTTTGGCAAGACAAAATCTGTCCCCTCTGCTGCTGGGATCCCATTGCTGTGACCTCTGGAAGGGCAAGGACTGGGCTCCACAACCATGCTGCCACTGGCCCTGGTTCTGAGCCATGAGGGATTTCATCAGCTCCTAAGGAAACACTGCCATCCAATAATGTGCACAGATGACAGGGATATCAACGTGCCATGAAGACCAGTCTATGAAGCTCCTCTGCCCGGTGCTCGGGTAGTCACTGGGGAGCATCAGTTAAATTCCCAGCAATGCTCTGGCCATAACCACCCTGCTCCCAGTGGTTTCTGACCAGCACTGATCCTTGGCCTCCCCGGTCTCCAGAGTAGGGAAAAAGAAAAAAGAATTAATTAAACCCACCCATTTTTCTAAACCATTAAAAAAAATTCTTGTTCATATACAACAGTTTCCGGGTTTTCTCTCCTCCCTGCTTAGGTTGGGGATACTGTCATCCTGCCCCAGCTGCTATTTCAGTACCTAACAGGCTGATTTCCATTTAATTGAAGAATGAAAAAAAGCACATTTAATAAAGTTTACGGGTACTGAGAGGCTCTGCTCTCTTTTTGCTGGCGGCAGCGACCTGGAAAGAGTGGGCAGGTTTATGAAAAGGGAAAACAGAGAATTACCCACTTGTGACTGATTGGAGTCTCCTACAGCTAACAGGCTCCAGAGCAGCAGGGGGGTCCTGCCTGCTGTCAGCTCCCTGGTGGCATCGCTGGCATCATTTCTACAACCTCTTATCATCCACTTCATGTTTCTCCAGCGAGCTTCGTGTCATATTCCTGTCTGGAGATTGAAAAAAATCCTTGAAAAGTCAGGTTTTCCCAGCTCCCCCCACCATCCATGCTGGCCCTGCCACGTCCACAGCATTTTGCCACCGAGTTTGCTGAATTCCTGGTTGGACAGGAATGGACCCAACTCACGGTACATGGCCTGAAACCTGAGGTGGAAACTGTTCACCAAGAAATATATACAGCCGAGCAGCCCCCCTGTATCAGGTTTTCTGTGTGGTCAAGTAAAGTGATATTCTATTTACTTTTTTACATGTATAAACAGATTAAGTCCCAGGGAAAATACGCTCCCAAACTTCATAATATTTTATTAAACCACTGAAGTTTAATATAATCTTTTGGCTTCCACAGAAAAATTTTTCCATTTCTTTTCTGAGCACCTTTGATTTTATTTTCTTTTAATTACTGTTATCCAGAGTTAACAATGTGGGTTTTGCACTCCACCCAGCAAGGACTATCCAGATTAGAAGTGGGGAATTTTGCTGAAATACAGAAATATCTATGTGGTGGTAAGAAGTCAATGACGCCCGGGTGGAAAACTCTGGAGAAGCCAACGTGCAGAATGAATTCCCCTCTGCCAGCCAGTAACAAGGCTGCATTCCTCCATTCAGAGCATTTATTACCTAAGACATTGGCCAGCCACAGCTTTTGGAAGAAAATGACACCTCCTTCATCTTGTTCCTGTCCACAGGGCTGTGCTGCTGATGCTCTCCATCCCAGAGCAGAGCAGCTCATGGGTCTGCAGGGAGAACCCAGGTTCAATGCTGCCCTCGGGCTCAGCTCCTCACCATGCAAAGGCAGCTCTGGATGCCCAGGTGTGCAGTTGCTGAGCCTCCAGCACAGCACGTGGCCCAAGATCTTCCAAATCTGATGACCAAGAAATGTCCTATGGCCAGCCCAGCTCATGGTGAAAGCTGCTGGGAGCCAAGCAGAGCTCTTCAGGGAAGACTCAGCACCTGTGTTTCAGCATCATTACATAGGAATAATAACAGCAGTCACCAGTTCACAGTTCTCAAGAAAACTGTGTAACCTCTCAAGGCCAAATTCACTGCTGTGAGTGCTACCCAAAGTCCTCAGTGCAGCAGAGCAACTTCAAACACAGCTTATCAGCCACAAATACCTCTCCATTGCCAAACCTCTGCTGTTTCCTCTCCTGCAGCTTGGAACAGTACTGGTAATGAAGGGTCCTTCTTCACAGACACACCAGCACTTGGCCTCTGTGAGGTCCTCCAGTGAAACCAGGGCAATGGTGATGTTGTAGGCAGGATTAGACCCACTCAGCCCCAGTTTCTCTAGCTCATTTATTTTGTTCTTTCACCAACAGTTGTGATTTTAGGGCATGTGTCTCCATTTAAGGCTCAGGGCAAGCCCACATGGAACACAGAACCCAGGGGAAGATGAAAAGAGAAATAAGGAAAAAAAAGAAAAATGAGTCACCTGAGATTGGAGGCTAAACTATAACAAATTTAATGGGTAGGACAAAACAGGAGAAAAACAGAAAAAGGAATACTAATGGCAGGAGGACACGGGACTTGATACCAAACCCGCTCTGGGATGGTGATGGGTCACACAGTACAGGGGGAGTCAGGGCCAGCCCTGCTGAGATGCCCTCACAGCCCCCAGAGCCCCCCAAACTCCCTGCCTCCTTGTTCTATGGAGTGTGGCAGGGAAGGGGAGGGAATAACAGCTGCCCTCTGACTCCTCAGGGTCCTGGGGTTACCACCTGTCCCCCCACTCAGTCTCTTCACCCTTAACCACAACAGTGAGCAACATCTAAATCAACTGACCGAGAGGTACTGACTGGGGAGCAGTTACCTGCCCTTGTGCAGGGCTTAGGGAACAGAATCAGTGGGTTCTCTGCCCTGCTGGAGAACCTCCACATCTGAACACAGGAGCAATAGCAATGGACTGAAGAAACTCTCCTGAGAAGGATGAGTTCAGCAGCCCAGCAGAAGGCAGCTGAGCACGTCATATGGACAGGGAAACACAGTCATTGATCTCCTGACCCAGCTCCCCTGCAGTTGCTCCCGGCCTCGTCTGCAGCTCACGGGGCTTGGCCAGTGCACAACCACCTCAGCACCCTCCTGGCACCCACAGGGCCCAACCTGATAGGGGCTGGCACCAGTGAGGCACAGGGCTGGGCAGGACTGGTGAGGGTAGAGGAGAGCAACCAGCCGGGGCCCTCCAAGAACCTGACCAGCAGCACCACAGGCTTTGCTGGATTGCCAGGAGCCATTTACTGCTGTTGCTTTAATCACCTCTTCTGACCAGCTCAGACCAGCCTGCTATCCAAGAGGCCATGGTCCAAGAACCCCAGTTCAGGGGCAGCTCCTATCCCACAGACACATCTCTAGCCACCAGACAAGGGAATTATAAAGATAAAACCAATGGTATCACTACATCATTTTATAAAACTAACCTCACTTGGGTTCCCTGTAACTCAGACCCAGTATTGGCCTGAGACCAAACTCCTCCATTTTCCACAATGAGAAGATTCAAGGTTAAATGAAGAAATTATTTATATGGCTATCCATGTTTGTTGCTAGCAGGGCTAGGGCTCAGGACACAGCCAGCTCTGCCCACATAATTGGATATTGCCTCTTGGTGAGTAAGAGGTCCCTGGTCCACAGTTTGCCCCCATCTGGCACAAGCTATGTCATCTGGAGCAGACAGTCATGTAAGAGGCATCTGGAAGATGCTGCTGGTGTAGTAATGAACTTCACGTAAACACCATCATATCTGCCACCAAGATCATAGCTGGGATTTCACTGTCTCAGAAATGCTTATTAATGGAAGAGCTGACTGGTGTCCAGCTGGAGCCCAGCCCTGGGCACAGCACCTGCAACCCTGAGTGGCCAGGTCCCAGATATGGATCCTGCCTCTGTCAAACAGAAGTCACAGTCTGTTTCCCAGGCAGCACAGGAATGTCCATCCAAAGTCAGAGTCCTACATTTCAGCCACCTAAACCCATCTCAGACACAACACACACCAGAGCTGGGGAGCTCACAGGGAGCTTGCAGGGAGCTCGCGGGGAGAATGCAGGGTGCACACTGGACCCTTGGCACTAGCAAGCCAGAGGGAAATGCTGCAAAGGAGCCTGTCCAGACACAATCACTGTCCAGCTGGCCAAACTGGCTGGGGGAATTCATTCTGGTTTGACACCCCATATTTTACCAGCTTTGCTAAAGACAAGATTGTCATATGCTTCTACTTTTCGAGAAGCTGAGCTGTCCTTTAGATAGCAGCTGCCAATATAAATATACATGAGAAACAGGTTTTTAGTTCCTGAAAAATGTCTAAAAATTGTAAACAATTCTCGAGTCATATGGGGATAAACAGTCAGAATTTCAATATTGTTTATAGTTTAAAAAACAACAGTCATTTGAGTTCTGTCAAGCCAAGCATTTTGGATAGACAATTGTTAAACATTTGGTTTCAATTCTCCCAAACCTTCAGCAAAGCAGCCCCATTCATGCTATACTTAGCTTACAATTCCCAATGAAAAGTATCATGGACTAGAAAACCGGATGTTTCCATTTCACAAAAGAATCTGTCTCAGATATTGGACCATCTTGGAAGACCCTTTCAGCAAAAGAAAAACAAGAACATTGGGTCAAGGAGTTTATCCAGGCTGATCTTCTCCTGCTTAAAGTTTCAGTTCTGTTGAATTACTTGTTTGTTTTGCTTAACAACCAAGAATACTCCGTCAAAAAGAAAAAAAAAATAATAATCCTGACAAGTATCATTTGCCAGGCTGAGAGCAGAACTGCTGCTCCTCCTCCCAGCAGCACGCACAGGGATCCTCCCTGGCACCCCCTGCTCCCTGCACAGACGCTTTGCAACTGGGCAGAGTGGAAAACAAGAGTTCTTTAATTTCCTCTCTGCATTAGAGTTCATTAGGAAAAATCCAGAGGCCCCTCATTGAGCAAATGTCTGCATTTGCATGTCCTCTGTGGATGTTTAAGTTCTATTTTCCTGTAAAGGTTTGGGTTTTTTTCTTTTCCTTTTCTCATGTCTTTCCTGCACCACTGACACTGGACTCTTTCTCCACTCACAATTAATTCCTGTAATCATCTTTTTCCATTTCTGTCACTGTCTCTCAGCTGGATGGCTCACAGGAATATAATTTGCTGGTTCTGTTGTTAGGAAATTATCTATTTAGCTATTTGTTGGTATCAGTGATTACTCAGTCCAGTTCCACGGCAGTGCTCCCATTCCAAGGCTGAGTAAGACAACTCTTGGTAAGGAAGAAGGAGAAAACAATTACTAACAAACTCTACTGTGTGCATTTTTTTGGTGCCCCATTGCCCCTCCTAAAATGCATCAGATCTGATGGTTCCAAGCACCCGTATTTATTGTTAACAGTTTGCAATCACCAGTTTCTACTCTGTGATTGCATTGATGAAAATATTTGCAGGTCTGGAACTTTTTAATAAGTCTGAAGTCACCTCTAACCATGCCCAAGCAAAGCCACCAAAGCCTGGGATCAATAATGCCAGGAAGAGGAAGAGTACCAGTAAGAAATGCAAGCACCCTGCAGCATCCAGAGAGAGGTTTGCAACCATCTGCCTCAAATCCACTCAGAAATCCACAGGCTTGCTCTTACTGATAGCATCATGAGAGTAGAGTTCAGAGATCATGGCCAAAACTGAAGCCAAGTTTTCTACAAGCCTGTCTGTGGCATCAAATCCTTGCCCTCTGAACACACAAAGAAGGATTCTGCAATTATCTTCCTGAGTGTCCTAAAAGGTCAGAAAATTGGCCACTCACCTGTGTGAGGCAGCCCTGTCCATCAACACTTTTATCACCAGGCCAGCCTTTGAACAAGAAAGTAAGAGTTAAACCCTTTCTCCAAGTTTGTGGCTCCTCTTATGATACTTGATGTCCAACATAGAACGAGTGGGAACTAAACCATGTTTTGCTGCTGTGTAGGGTGCAAATGTGGCCCCAAATGCCCAGTTATGGGAATGGGGTCCCACGGTGTCAGGAAGCCAACTCATCTATCCTCAACCATGCTGGCCAACATTGTTGACCTAAATATGCTCCAAATCTCAAGGCTGCCTTGACCTTGTCCTTCCTCTGCCACAGGCTCCATTTTCCCATTTGCTTCCCAAAAGCATCTTGCCCCCCTGACTGAGGAAAGTTTCTGCTTGTCTCCATCCCTACAAGACTCTTGTCAGCCTGTGCACACATGAGGAAATCCCATCAGGAGTAAGTTGTTAGACTGTGCAGCCTTTTAGTGATGCTGTCTCCAGACACAGAGCAGGAGTGCAGATTCCCACCCCTACCCAAGACCACCCGGGATGCAGATGGGAAAGCAAATTAACTGGCAGTCTGTGGGGCATCACTGATTCACAGCAAGGGAGGCCAGTTCCCCCTTACCCAGATCTTCATTTTCACAGGCATATTTTGGCTCATCTTCCTTTATCTACCAGCTGCAATTTCAGACTCCTAGAGGAGGACACAGAAGAAGCAGGAGAAGGGAGAAGGACAAGATCTTCAAATCAGCTGTCCCCAGCTCATTCCGCCCTAAAGCACCAGCACTGAGGCTGAATGAGCAGAGAAGAACCAAGCAGAACAGAGCAGCCTACTCTTGACCTTCTACAAAGTACTTCAGGGTCTCAAAGGCCACGTATTACTCTGTAATATAGTTGTTGTCCTCTGATCCAGATTTCCTAGACAGACCCGTGTGCACGCAGTGCTGTTCGTGGGGGAGACTGGAGCATTTTGAGCTTTGGCAAGCCCTCCACACACATCAGTTACTGCTCTGAAACACGGGGGAAGCAACAGGCAAAAAAAGACTCCCAGATGTTCCACTTGACTTTCTATCAGGCTCTTTGCTACCTGTGTGGCCCTGGCAGAGCACCGGGGCTTCTTGGATGCAAGCTGCTATGCTTCTGCTGGATCCATCCCGAGATAGNGTCCTTGAAGCAATGTGGCTTTTCTACTCCCAGCCCATCTCTCCTCACACTCATAGCATCTCTGGGCACTGGCAAACACCAGCCATCATGGTTGGCATATTGTTTGCTCAGAGCTGCTCAGTTTGCCCACCCACTGCTCAGTAAAGAAAAGCAAGTAATTCTGACAGATAAGGGGTTTGGGGTTTTCTGTGCACAGCCCTTGGCCACCTTCCTTTCCTGTACCAACTCTCTGAACTCTGAATTAAGCAAATGAATGAACTTCAGAGCATAAGAATTACTCTCTGCTTTTGTAATCCCAGTTCCAAATTATCAGCATAAAAACTACCAGTTTCCTTTGGCTACTCCATGTTGGAAAATCCTTTTCCAAGCTCTCCTTCCTTTCCAGCACCACCACACCCATCTCCAACCAGAAATAACACCAAGAACTCCTG
>VYZU01024073.1:14993-26565 GCA_013401355.1 Ceyx cyanopectus | reverse complement strand
AAACAACAACAAAAAAATCTATTTCTTTAAGTTACATTTTCACAACAAAAATATATATTCATTGCAATGTGAATTGAATCTACTGTTTAAAACAGGTCTGTGAATTAAGTCTCAAACTCAAAGACAAGAAGTAGCTTGTTACCCCAGAAAGGAAAGAAGTGAGGTGAATCATTTAACCTAGTCTGCTCCTTGATGAAAAATATACAGCTTAGGTCATTTCATATGAACTCAGTGGCCACACCAAAGAATAACTTGATTTTTTCAAAGTACATCAAGATTTACTGTACTGCAGGTTGCCTAGCAGGAGGTAGCATTGTTATTTGGGTGAAAAAGAAAAAAACAGCTTCTGGCTTTTATGTTTACTATTTAAAGTATAATCTAACATGAACATTATACACTAAAATCAATGTTCTGTAGTGTTACCTTACAGACTTGATAAGAGGGGAGAAATTAATCCTAATTTGAGGTTGGCCAAGGCTCTGAGCAGCCTGGTCTACTTGAGGGTGTCCCTGCTCCCTGCAGGGGGGCTGCACTAGATGCCCTTTGGAGGTCCCTTCCAGCCCTGAACATTCTATGATTCTATGACTGTAATTTTAAAGAAACTAACTTGTTTTCTACTTATCAGACTCACAATACTCAATTTGAAATTCTTTAAAAGCCTGAAATCAAAGAGAGTTGTCAAGAAATCTGTCTGACTCAAGTTGTTAGCTAGAGCTGCATGGTGAGCTTTTGACATTTACATGACAGCAGAAGAATTCTTGGTTTCTCAGTCACGTTGGGATTTCATCAGATCAAGATGCTGACAATTATTTAAGGCAGTATCAGTTAAATCTGTTCCTTCTCCCTCCTCTTGCACTCACAAGCTACACACTCCATCAGCCAAGGGTTTGTCTGTTTTCCTAAGGGAAAGTTATGTGTGGCCAAAACATTCTGCCTGGTGCAGTCACAGAAATATGCACACCCGGAGTGAAACCCGGATCTTCCACATTAACATCCAAACTAAGCTATTTTGTGTGTATTTCTATCAGTATAAGAGGAAAGAGCAATTAAAATGAAAATTAAATTTCCATGCTGTTTCTTTTACTCCCTTGGAACCATTTACAACACCAAAGGTCAGAAATGACAGCATGGAATACTGAAAGTGAGTGGATCAATATTTTTAAAAGCTTGATTTGGACTACACTGTGTATTCAATTACTAGAACAGAAAATCAAATTTACTATCATTCTTCTTTAAATCAGCAGAACTGCACTGTGGCAATCAAGAAAAAGTAAAACTACCATGCTTAAATGTACAGCTATTGATCACATAAACTCACACTGACATCAATGGAAGTTCTGAATCAGTAATTACTGAGTTATTGGATCAGGCCCATGAAGTTCTGATGAGAAACAGCTGATCAAAAAATCAGCCCCCTTTAATTCTATGGTATATAAAACAGAACTTCTATTAATGTAAATCAGATGTAGATGGCAAATAACAGAAGTACATGCTTGACTTTAAATACATTAAAGTCAATATGCATTCATGAATCAGTCATAGTTACTAAATAGGATAGAATAGACTAGAATATTAGAATAGAATATTAGAATATTATATAGAATAGACTCCATCCAACTCTCATGGAAAATAAAATCCAACCTTCATAGGTTAATGTTGGCCTATTATCAGAATTTTCTCTTTACTAAATTAATTGAGAGACAATAATGTTTATTCTCATCCAGAATATCAGTACAGTTTCTCAGCCTTAACTGGCTGTTCCACACACACACATTCTCTCCAGGTAAATTCATATCTGAATATATGACTCTTTTGTGTCTGAGAATAATGGGAAACCTACCTTCTAAGGTGGTTTCCTCTCCATCCAGGGGAGGGCCATCACCATCTTCATATTCAGAAATCACACTGACTGCGTAAGTCGTTTCAGGTAGCAAATTGGTGAGAACTGAGCTGGTACTTGAAGCTGGTACTGACACAATGAATTCATCTCCACCTACTGCTACTTTATATTTAATGAGATAGGACAAAACCTCAGATCCAGCTGGAGACCAGCTCACTTTGAAACTGTCAGATGTCACATCAGAAAAGAGAATATTCGTTGCAGGTACATAAGCTATATGAAAATAAAAATGCACAAACGAGTCATACTTGATAGAATAACTTCTAACAAAAATATATTTCAATTGTCTATCAATAATTTGACTTATTCTAATTGAAGAGATATTTTGTTGCACATGCAAGAGTATTTGTTTTCTATACATGCTTGTAGCTCTCACATTTCATGAAGTTCATATCTATATTATCTCAAATCATATAAGTAGAAGCACCAACTCAGTAATTTCTAGATCAAATGAGAACAATTCATCTAAAAAAAATGTACTTAGGAAATATAAGTTAGAATCTGATTATCAAGTTAGGTTCCCTCTTTCATATGTCCCATGAACAGCAATAACATTATGCCCTCAGTGAGAATTAAACATCCTGGATTTTTTCAGATCTAGGTTAGAAACAGGACAAAATCAATCCCAGTATTTTTTTCAGGAACGGAGTCAAAAGGGAAACAAGGAACTTGCCATGAGGCATTAATTCAACCATGAAAAACAATTGGTGTATGGCTTCGCGAATACATATAAAAATTGNAATGAAAATTAAATTTCCATGCTGTTTCTTTTACTCCCTTGGAACCATTTACAACACCAAAGGTCAGAAATGACAGCATGGAATACTGAAAGTGAGTGGATCAATATTTTTAAAAGCTTGATTTGGACTACACTGTGTATTCAATTACTAGAACAGAAAATCAAATTTACTATCATTCTTCTTTAAATCAGCAGAACTGCACTGTGGCAATCAAGAAAAAGTAAAACTACCATGCTTAAATGTACAGCTATTGATCACATAAACTCACACTGACATCAATGGAAGTTCTGAATCAGTAATTACTGAGTTATTGGATCAGGCCCATGAAGTTCTGATGAGAAACAGCTGATCAAAAAATCAGCCCCCTTTAATTCTATGGTATATAAAACAGAACTTCTATTAATGTAAATCAGATGTAGATGGCAAATAACAGAAGTACATGCTTGACTTTAAATACATTAAAGTCAATATGCATTCATGAATCAGTCATAGTTACTAAATAGGATAGAATAGACTAGAATATTAGAATAGAATATTAGAATATTATATAGAATAGACTCCATCCAACTCTCATGGAAAATAAAATCCAACCTTCATAGGTTAATGTTGGCCTATTATCAGAATTTTCTCTTTACTAAATTAATTGAGAGACAATAATGTTTATTCTCATCCAGAATATCAGTACAGTTTCTCAGCCTTAACTGGCTGTTCCACACACACACATTCTCTCCAGGTAAATTCATATCTGAATATATGACTCTTTTGTGTCTGAGAATAATGGGAAACCTACCTTCTAAGGTGGTTTCCTCTCCATCCAGGGGAGGGCCATCACCATCTTCATATTCAGAAATCACACTGACTGCGTAAGTCGTTTCAGGTAGCAAATTGGTGAGAACTGAGCTGGTACTTGAAGCTGGTACTGACACAATGAATTCATCTCCACCTACTGCTACTTTATATTTAATGAGATAGGACAAAACCTCAGATCCAGCTGGAGACCAGCTCACTTTGAAACTGTCAGATGTCACATCAGAAAAGAGAATATTCGTTGCAGGTACATAAGCTATATGAAAATAAAAATGCACAAACGAGTCATACTTGATAGAATAACTTCTAACAAAAATATATTTCAATTGTCTATCAATAATTTGACTTATTCTAATTGAAGAGATATTTTGTTGCACATGCAAGAGTATTTGTTTTCTATACATGCTTGTAGCTCTCACATTTCATGAAGTTCATATCTATATTATCTCAAATCATATAAGTAGAAGCACCAACTCAGTAATTTCTAGATCAAATGAGAACAATTCATCTAAAAAAAATGTACTTAGGAAATATAAGTTAGAATCTGATTATCAAGTTAGGTTCCCTCTTTCATATGTCCCATGAACAGCAATAACATTATGCCCTCAGTGAGAATTAAACATCCTGGATTTTTTCAGATCTAGGTTAGAAACAGGACAAAATCAATCCCAGTATTTTTTTCAGGAACGGAGTCAAAAGGGAAACAAGGAACTTGCCATGAGGCACAAACACAAACCTGCCATCCTGGACTTGTTTTGGTGGGCCTAGTCAGCCTAATAGTGGGGCTGTTAAGACTGTTTGAGCTCTCTAAAACAAAGGCTGCTTTGCTGCTTTGCTCCTCAAAGCAAAACAAAAGGCTCATTTTTAAAGAAAGTGGAGTTTTCAATATTGGGGGCTACTCAATGTTAGTGTTCTACTAAACACAGGTAGGGACTCTGAGGGTGCAACTAATCCCAAGTAACTTCATCTGACCAAAAGCTGGTCTTTCTTTTAAATATTAAACATGATCAATTTGAATGCAGCTGACAGCTTTCATGTGCTACTACATTTCAGTCTTTACAGCTAGATTGAGACTAGTACAACCTGGCATATGCTGTCTCAAATTTTCTCATCTAAAACCATCTCAGAGAGCTATTTATTTTATCCTCAAAATTTATCAGATGACCCTCAGGAGCTGTCAGCCTTGTTCCAACACCTTTGAAAACATTTGTACATTTCTCTACGTAACAGCAGCTACTTACATTTCTTCCTTATAGCAGCCAGCTCCTGCTCAATCCGGAGGCAGACAGACTGGGTAAGTTCAAATGATATTCTTTGAAAAGCATCAAAATCTTCCACTGTGTAAACGTGGGTTTCAGCAGGGGGGGATGCAATTGCTTCTAACTCCGTGCGCACTGCATCCTTCACACCAACTGCAAAGATTTCTACATCTGCATCCCTCAGCTTTATTGCAGGCTCTTTAAAAGCATCTGAGGATTTCCCATCAGTGATAAGAATCATGACTCTTGGCACATTTGGTCTTGATCCTTTGCTGGTAACAAATACTTTCTCCCTCACGTAAGTCATTGCTTTGCCTGTGTTGGTAGATCCACCTCTGTAGGGGAAGGTGTTAATTGCCTGAATTATGTCCTCCACTCTGTTGTATCTGTTCAAAGAAAACTCCATGTGGGGATCTCTGCTGTACTGGACAAGGCTTATCTGTACTTTTCGAGGAGATATCTCAAAGCTTTTAACTAACACTTCCAAAAAGGCTCTCACTTTAACAAAATTGGCAATACCAATGCTGTAGGAACCATCCACTAAAAACACAACATCAGCTTTTACATCCACGCCACGTGAGCATTCTGGAAAGAAAAAGAATCACCACTATAAACAGATGCTCAATACTCACAGCATTACAAAGGCATCTACAGTTCATCTATCATACCCAGTTGCTTAGAAAGAAAATAAACCATACTGAAGCTATTTCTCATAAATAATAAAGATGTGATATTAAAACAAGCATCAGAGGTTTAAAGAACAAAAAAGGTATTGTGTGAATGTAACATAGTAGCCCCTAACTCACCCACTTGAACTTTTACTTGTTGTGTTTTTTCCATTATCATTATTGGCTCGCTGGGAGTCAGTCCTTTCATTGCATAAACATTAATTTGATACTCTGTGTCTGGAGAGAGATCTTTAACATTCAGAGCAGTAGTCTGAGGACCCACACTCAGTACATGTTGTTTTCCACCAGCTATCATTGGAATGAACTGCAGACGATAGCCAGTAATTTGACTTGTGGATGGATCCCAAGTGATCCTAACAGATTTTGAGGAGATCTGAGTGGCCACCAGATTTGAAGGAGGCTCCACCACTAAAAGAAATCAAAAGCAAACCCAAAATATTAATTACAATTACAGATTTTCTCCCACATTTTTATTTTTTTAATAAACTTAGTCATCTTTGCTTAATCTTTGCTGAAAATCACTCTTTCTTTCAGCATAAATAAATGAAATATTTAATATATTAAGTGAAATACAGGGCAGTCTAATTGAGGCATCAGTGAGAGGTTAGAAATATGAACGCCACATTTGTGGTCCCCTGAGTGCAGTAGAAATTCCAGGAGAAATGCTGCCTTGCTTTAATCCTGCTTCAATCAGAAGTGAAAGCTACACTCACAGAAACACAGCAGGGAGGGTGAACAAATGCAGACCTGAGCACTATGACAATGGAGTCATCTCTGCTGCTATTTTGGTCAAAGAAGAACTAGTTACTTAAAGTCTTACAGGGACGTGAAACAAGTTGATGTCTGGGGTTTTTTTTCAGCATTCTCTAGTTTTTATTCCTTCATTCTTAACTTATTACATTTTCTGCCCCTTCACCAAGCAGATTTTTCCCTTTAGTACATTTTTCCATAGAAATGTTTCCTGTGTCCAAATTGACTGCATGAGCCTCTGATAACTGCACATAGTTATATTGCCCTTGAAACTATGGAACAATGGAGCTATTCCAAATTTACTACATCATATATTCTGATGTCCTACATATAAATGCACAGAACTGAGACCTGTTTTCCACACTTGCTAAAAGAGGGAACAGATCAAATTCCTGAAATAAAGCAAACGAAGGGATAGCCCCTTAAATATGCACCAGAATAAAGTGAAGTCAATAAATTTATATAAAATATCTCACCTTCTTCTCCACTAACCAGTTCACCTAGTTGTTCATCAACACCAGAGCACACTTGCAAGATAATTTCATTCTGTATATCCACAATTCCATCAAAGTTAGCCACGTTGAACACATGCTTCAGTGAAGGTTGAGATGCAATTAGCTTGAGTTCTTTTGCATCTGCTNACAGACTGGGTAAGTTCAAATGATATTCTTTGAAAAGCATCAAAATCTTCCACTGTGTAAACGTGGGTTTCAGCAGGGGGGGATGCAATTGCTTCTAACTCCGTGCGCACTGCATCCTTCACACCAACTGCAAAGATTTCTACATCTGCATCCCTCAGCTNTGCTTTGATTCCTAGAGGTTGCAATAGACAGGGCTGTGTTAAGTGAACGCAAAATAGAGAGCCCTGTGAATGTATTCATAATATATCTGAATATCCTGGGGTAAAGCNTTTATTGCAGGCTCTTTAAAAGCATCTGAGGATTTCCCATCAGTGATAAGAATCATGACTCTTGGCACATTTGGTCTTGATCCTTTGCTGGTAACAAATACTTTCTCCCTCACGTAAGTCATTGCTTTGCCTGTGTTGGTAGATCCACCTCTGTAGGGGAAGGTGTTAATTGCCTGAATTATGTCCTCCACTCTGTTGTATCTGTTCAAAGAAAACTCCATGTGGGGATCTCTGCTGTACTGGACAAGGCTTATCTGTACTTTTCGAGGAGATATCTCAAAGCTTTTAACTAACACTTCCAAAAAGGCTCTCACTTTAACAAAATTGGCAATACCAATGCTGTAGGAACCATCCACTAAAAACACAACATCAGCTTTTACATCCACGCCACGTGAGCATTCTGGAAAGAAAAAGAATCACCACTATAAACAGATGCTCAATACTCACAGCATTACAAAGGCATCTACAGTTCATCTATCATACCCAGTTGCTTAGAAAGAAAATAAACCATACTGAAGCTATTTCTCATAAATAATAAAGATGTGATATTAAAACAAGCATCAGAGGTTTAAAGAACAAAAAAGGTATTGTGTGAATGTAACATAGTAGCCCCTAACTCACCCACTTGAACTTTTACTTGTTGTGTTTTTTCCATTATCATTATTGGCTCGCTGGGAGTCAGTCCTTTCATTGCATAAACATTAATTTGATACTCTGTGTCTGGAGAGAGATCTTTAACATTCAGAGCAGTAGTCTGAGGACCCACACTCAGTACATGTTGTTTTCCACCAGCTATCATTGGAATGAACTGCAGACGATAGCCAGTAATTTGACTTGTGGATGGATCCCAAGTGATCCTAACAGATTTTGAGGAGATCTGAGTGGCCACCAGATTTGAAGGAGGCTCCACCACTAAAAGAAATCAAAAGCAAACCCAAAATATTAATTACAATTACAGATTTTCTCCCACATTTTTATTTTTTTAATAAACTTAGTCATCTTTGCTTAATCTTTGCTGAAAATCACTCTTTCTTTCAGCATAAATAAATGAAATATTTAATATATTAAGTGAAATACAGGGCAGTCTAATTGAGGCATCAGTGAGAGGTTAGAAATATGAACGCCACATTTGTGGTCCCCTGAGTGCAGTAGAAATTCCAGGAGAAATGCTGCCTTGCTTTAATCCTGTTTCAATCAGAAGTGAAAGCTACACTCACAGAAACACAGCAGGGAGGGTGAACAAATGCAGACCTGAGCACNTGTCAGATAAGCTGAAAGACAGACCACCTTACTTTGTAATTGAGCATCAACCTTCTTATCCTCTGGTATGCCTGGACCACCTGTCTGAACTGCACAAAGCACAACACAGAGACAATTAATGGAGGAAATCAGGTTAAAATTGTAAATGTCAAAGAAAAGCCTGGAGGGAATTAGAGACATAAATCTGACAAGCCTCGGATCATGAAAACATATAATGCAAGCTATGAAAACATGACCTGTACTTACAGATTTGGCAACACACTACTTAGGGCAACACAAAATAAAGAAAACACAAATAATTAAGAATCCTCTGTATTTGTACATCTTCTGCAGCAACTGCAACATCCCTGGACAAAATAGCCCTCACTAAAGCATGGTGGAACTCAAAATAAGTCATTTTCCTCTGGTTGTTTGGGAAGTCTCAGGCATGTANTTCATTTAATTCAGTTCTGTCTTCAACCAAACTAATAATGTTAATGCATTGAGGTGACTTGTTCTGTTTTCAACTGAGAAAAGAATGTGGTATATTCAATGAATCCAAGGTTGAAGTTATCCTAGTCAGTCACAGTCTCCATGAAGGAGCTACAGAATTACTAATAAATTAACACAACTGGTTAAGTTCTACTCTGCAGGGCGCAAACTACTCATTTCAAGGCATACACACAGAAGGTGTGGCATAGAGAAATTCTTACATTTACAGAATCTGTCAGACTTCTAACTTACTTCTTTAGGAATGAAAATCTCTCAATCATTAGGAAAAAAAATCAACATACCCAAAGAAAAAACTTCAACTCCTATGTTGCGAAGCTCTCTTGCAGGAATTTCAACTTCATCTTGAGCTTTTCCATCCGTAATGACAATTGCTACTTTGGGAAAGCCTTTTCTTGCTCCAGCAGACTCAGTGAAGGTGTTTTGAACCAGGTAATCAATAGCCTCACCTAAAAACACCACCACAAATTATGTTTTATTAGCCTTTAATGAAGTAGGATTTAAAGCAAATTTGAATTATAAAATGGAATGCTGAATAACACATATGTGGGAAATCTGTACCTGTCATTGTGTTGCCACCTTTGTAAGGTATCCTTTTAATTGCATCAATAAGATCACTTCTTCTGAAATACTGATTTAAATTGAACTCTGTTCTTGTATCAGAACTGTACTGAACAACTCCAACTCTCGTCTTGTCTTCCCCAATGTCAAAAGCTGATACAAGGGCAACCATGAAGTCCAGAATATATCTGAAGTTACTTCTCCCTACACTCCATGAACCATCCACCAGGAAAACTAAATCTGTCATTGCACTTATGGAGCATCCTGGAACACAATAAATAAACAAATAAATAATCACCTCAGTTACCAAATAAGCAATTGCCTTCTCACAAATCACTGAGAAACGTCTGAGAGGAACTTAGTAGGAAAAAGGCAAAACAAACAGATATTTAACAGACTGATATTATTATTGATATTCTTATCTGGAATATTTTACCTGGGTAAACATTACTGACAAAGAGTGAACACCACTGCAAGCTTTCTAGCTGCCATTGCCAAAAGGGAACTGTCTCCTAGATACTGCTTCAAGACACCTCTCACATTATTCCACAAGATCAACAGATGCCACAGCAGATAAATTCACATAAAACACTTTTCACAACAGTTTCTTCTTGTAAGAACATTTCATTGTGTTAACACTTCTGCTCTGCATCTTTATCTCCCCCACAGCATCTGCACAGGTTCTTCTGTGATGCCTTTTATCCACAGCACAATGTCTCGTGTTAACAGGACACAACACCCGTGCATTTGCTCGGGTTAATTGCATGAAATTCCTAATTTCAATATCAACTTGGCACCTCATTCTTTCAATACAGCTATAAATTCCCTCCATGCCAGTCCCTTCTCAAGTTTTCTTATACTCTGGACAATTATACAGGTTAACTTCATTGGTAGGTAACAAAGGAACTCAGTGTATATGGCCCTAGAGCCAGACCTCATATATTTATCTCTAAAATGTCAGATAAGCTGAAAGACAGACCACCTTACTTTGTAATTGAGCATCAACCTTCTTATCCTCTGGTATGCCTGGACCACCTGTCTGAACTGCACAAAGCACAACACAGAGACAATTAATGGAGGAAATCAGGTTAAAATTGTAAATGTCAAAGAAAAGCCTGGAGGGAATTAGAGACATAAATCTGACAAGCCTCGGATCATGAAAACATATAATGCAAGCTATGAAAACATGACCTGTACTTACAGATTTGGCAACACACTACTTAGGGCAACACAAAATAAAGAAAACACAAATAATTAAGAATCCTCTGTATTTGTACATCTTCTGCAGCAACTGCAACATCCCTGGACAAAATAGCCCTCACTAAAGCATGGTGGAACTCAAAATAAGTCATTTTCCTCTGGTTGTTTGGGAAGTCTCAGGCATGTAACAAAATGTGTAATAGAAGACAGTCTGCTGTGCTTAATATATGTATTTAATTAAATGTATTTTATGCTTTATTTATTATGAGGAAAGGCTAAGAGCTCTGGGGCTATTTAGTATGGAGAAGACTGAAAGGGGATCAGAGGGTACAGGCTGCCCAGAGAGGTTGTGGAGACTCCTCCAGAGACTTTCAAAACCCACCTCTCTATGCTCCTGTGTGGCCTGCCCTAGGTGATCCTGCTTTGGCAGAAGAGTTAGACTTGATGATCTCTAGATAACCCTTCCAACCCTTACCATTCTGTGACATGATTCTGTGAATTATTACATATCAATTATTTTTTTAATCCATATTTTTATGCATACAGGTATAGTATGTCATGTTGTATTGTTTGATTAATTATAGTTAGCTGCTTTTTTTCTCCTCTCCAAGTGGGAAGCCATTCAGGTTCATTTTTTACTGAGGTCAATGAGAGTCTTCCCCTTGACTTCATCACACGAGGCTGTTGAGGAGGTTCTGAGCATCCTGACCCAGTTAGAGATGTCTGTTTATTGCAGGGGGGTTGGACTAGATGACCTTTGGAGGTCCCTTCCAACCCAATTCATTCTATGATTCTATAAGATGCAGTTTATAGCAAGTAGTTTAACTCAAAACATCCAGTGGCCTCCTGCAAATTCCACAGGGGTTGTCAGACATGACCTAGCCATGTTAGTCTGCTCTTATCTCTTTCAAATTATTTCTTCTTCTACTGGGAATTATGCTTAATGGAAAAAAGCTGCTCAGTCACATCTGACTAGAGTTTATGTAGGTGGCAATTTTATTGAGGAA
>VYZU01024073.1:0-14983 GCA_013401355.1 Ceyx cyanopectus | reverse complement strand
CAAAAAGGAAAATGCTAAAGAGAATAATCTACTTATCCAATGATATTTTTAGAGTGATACACTTGCTTTTTTCCTGAATTATGAATTTTGAAACGTGAAACTTCAAACTAACCTATTTTCAATAGTGAACAAAATTACTGAAGTGTTTAATAAATTCCATGAAATTTCACTTAAAATGCACATACAAAATGTACTGTCATCTAACAAATCATAGCCCAGTTCTGATTCAGTATCACTTCTGCATTGACTCTCAAAGAGAAATAGAATCATGGGTGTCTCACACATCTGTTATCAAGAAGTTTTATGACATCATCACTGCATCTTTCACCAACACATGCACAATTTCCCCTGGGAGAACTACCTGAATGAAGTTCTTTAATTTTAAAGTTCTTTAAGGTAAAAGCACAGAAGAGAAGAAGAGTGAAGACTCTACTATCTTTTTGCTACTCCAAAAGGAAAGACGTCCAAGACTTACTTCTTGCAGTCTCCAAAGGGTAAACACACTGGTAAGAAAAACTCTAACTTGGAACAATCAAGTTGTTTTCTGCTTACCCAGTTTTAATTACAAGCCTCAGAAAGATGTTAAAAGTTACTCTCATATCTAAGTTAGATAGAAGTCAAAATAAACCCAAGTTCTCAAACAATTTAATGCCATAACTTAATTTTACAGAACTCACCATTTGTTGGAACCACAGTTATCCTGTAACCCACTATGTCATCTGGTGGCCTTTTCCATGACATTTGAACATTATGTTCATCTATAATTGTAAAATTCAAGTCTGACGGTGGATTAACTGAAAAAGATTTATACCAGGTGGATGTTTAAAAGTTTGAACAAGCTTTGGCAAATGAATAAATAATGTTAAGCAAAGCATACTAAAATTGTCTTTGCATAAATTTGTTTCCAACAAATATAAAGATATGTTGTTGGAAAAAGAATAAAATAAAAGCTGACAAAATATGACAAAACATCAAAGAGTATACACATTACAGAGGACAGCACAGAACATATGTTTCTTGAGTTGCCAAGACATTCAAGAATGGCCAGCAAAATCAAGCACAATAGAAAACACATTTGAATACATGTACAATGAGTTCACAGATAATCACCACATATGCAAACATTTCACATAACAATTAAAGGGATTTTTTTTTACATGCTGGGTGCAATCCGTACAAGCATGCCAAATCACAACCTGCTTACAATACCATCAGGTCATCTAGGACATTGAGAACACAGTACTCTTCTTAATTAGACATCAAAGAATTGATCAGCTTTTTAATATAGTCTCTGCATTGTTGTATTTCTTATCAATTTCACTGAAACTTGGCAGAGAAAAAAAATAACAGGAAAAAGATTGGGCATTTAATGTTCAGTAAAACAATTTTTGTTAGGGTCTACATACAAATATACATGTAAAATGTATATCAGTAATAATGATATACTCATGCATCAATTTATTTCCAAATATGGAGACCTCCACCTCTTTGTTCCTAGAAGCCACCAAAGTGACACACTTTGCATATGGCTGCAAAGGATTCAGGAACTAAGGGGATGATAAACGGGGTTAGTAATTGTTGCAATTTGCTGAAATATTTGAGTTGATGCAAAAATTCTCAAAAATAAGGATCTACCTGTTTACACCAGATTGCTGTACAATTTCAGAGGTGTAAACTGTCATTTTTCATGTTCCCTTTGCAGCAGGTGTACCCATACTAGTAGTGGCATTTTACCATAAAATGCCAGTATGGTTCCAAACAACACAATGGTTAATTATGAAAAGACAACATCGAAGTATATTTATGGACATTTATTTTACAGAATTTTTAGAAAACAGCAAAGAGGCCACCAGTGGTCTGAACAGATCACTGCAAATAAAACTTGTAGGAGCTGATGACAGAAGTAACTGAACAGTACAGAAAGAAATAGTTTACATACACTATTTTGCAGCATCATGCATATGTAAATGAAATGTTGATTATTATTTTTTTAGCTTCCCACGATGGACAAAAGCCTCCATGTACAAGGTTCATTACACAAAGACGTTTCATAAATATTTTATAATGATATTCTCTTACTAAACTTGTCATGCTTTTTCATGCAGTATTCTACTGACTCACTGTCAGTGCATGGTAGGTATATTATATATTATTGTTTAAATAGGTCTACAAAGTAAGATTAGATTCAGCCATACTTTCCTTAACTACTTGTGAGACCATTTTGCAGGCATTTTTAATAGACAGATCTTCTCTGTTTCATTGAAGATGTCCATCATATATCAGATCTGGTTTTGGTTTTGAACCAAAATTTAAAGAGCAGACAAAGAATTAAAAGCTAGAATGTATTCTTATGTAAAGACACACCATCCAATTGCAATAAGTAACTGAGCTCAAGAAAAACGGTAACCAATTGTGTAAGCATTTTTTTCCTTTTAATTTACCACTGTTTCCAACCATAGGATAATATGGCTTTGTAATATTGATACAATACACTAGTACTGAAGTGAATGTTATTTTTCCTGTTGTCCATACACAGGCAGTGAGATTAGACCATTAAGCTGCATGCAGAGTTTGTCATTCAGTTTCTGAGTATCACAATGCTAAAGACAGCAAGGTAGTCACCTAGTGTCAAAATCATGCAACACGTGTTAATAGTAAAATACATTTAGGATAAGAATATCATTATAAAATATTGTTTCAGTAGCAATGGCTCAGGACAAATTTAATGCAAAGGCAGAGACAACTGACCTGAGCATGCTTTAAAAAAAAAATTTAGTACATGGAAAAAATAGCACCACCAACCTTGCAAGTAAATTGGCATGTTGCAGAAGAGACTTTAGGCTTTAACTGCTGAAGGACAGCAGCAGCCCAATTTGTTGATATCCAAATGACCGGATTCCAGATAAACTGAAAAAACCGACTGTGAGGAAAAGTCTTTAACATTTTAAAAGATTTTCATCCATTTTATGAAAACTCAGATGTGGATCTTGGCAGGTAACACAAACAGAATATTGATACAGAAGCGATGTGTCTGTTCATCCAGGTATCCAGCCTTTTAGAACAGTGGTGTTGAGGGGACCTCAGAAAGTCCCCTCATCCATCCCAAGGCTAAGACTTGATCAGCCATTCCATGTCATTCCTGACATGTTTGCTCAGACCATTCTTAACGACTTCCACTGTTGTCAGCACTGCCAGCTTCCCACAGAAATTACTCCAGTGCCTCGCTCCCTCCATCATCATCACATTATTCCCAACACCTAACTTCAGTCATTGCTGCTGCACTTTAAATCCTTTCATTCACAACCTGTGACTGGCTTATCCAACTCAATCACTGAATACTTGTCCCACTGAAACCCAAAAAGCAACCTTGCCTGGATGAGGAAAAGCTAGTTTGGATCCAGTATCATAAAAATGTCTTCCAGATGGTCTGTGTGCTTTTGATACTCAAACAGAACCTCCAAAACACCCACAGAATTTCACATGAGTCAGAGTGAAACACAGAATGAAACACCCCTGTGAAACTGTTTGTGGGATGAAGATCATGCTCATATGACTGAGAGAAGTCAATCAGAAGCGCAGCAAAATATTTAGATGATAACATCTTCTTGTGATAATCAAAGTGGGCAACCGTTACTCCACCTCATTCAAATTTTTTTCTTTTATAAGGAAATTCACCAGTGGAAAAATAACACATCTGCAATATGGAATCATACCAGATTTCTAGGGAAAAAATGTTCTTGGTTGTGGTGGCAGTTTGTCCCTCTAATGGGACAAACTTTCCAACCCCACTCTACGAAGGCTTAATGGGTGAGCACAGCTTTAGCCAAGCAAGCAGTCTTTGTCAGGCTGTTGCAAAGTGAAGTTGTGCCTGTGCTTACAGTGTAGTGACAGCCTGATCCTGTGTCCATCCAAGCCCATGCCAAACTTCCCAGTGGTTTGTCAGGGTACAGGATCATGATCACAGCAGGTGATGGCATTACTATTGCCTGAATACAGTGATTCCACTGTTGATGCACAGAAATGTATGGCTCCCCTACAGGTTTCCATAGCAGTAAGAAAATCTCTTGCTGTATGACAATAATGTTTTCATGGTGTTAATTTCCAGCACTCTTAGAACTATGATAAAACTTCCTCAATCAGATATCCTATCAAATGCATTACAAAATTTAAAAATTAAAAAAAAAATTAAAAGAAAAAAATACTTAATTCATTGCCATTCCTTGTGTTATACACATGTATAATAATAGTGCATTTTCTGAAACAAAAATATAGAGCAAGGCATCTTTCTCATGCTATATATGTCTTATACTTGTGTAAGTATAGTTACCATGTCATACAAACCTATTATACAAAAGTCTACAGCTTTTTACAGCTAACACAATGTGACTGCTAGAGGATCCCAATGAATATCTTAACGAGACAGAAGTAAAATATAATCAGAAGATCAAGCACTTTAAATCTAGAACCAGACTTAAAAGTAATATAATTTGGAAGTAGCTGCCATCCGCAATCCCTGTGTGGAACAAAATCTGTAGTTCCACCACTGGAAAAGACTCACTATAATTAGCACAGGAAATAACATGTTAGCCCACAGTGAAATAACATACAGGCCACAGAAGCTGAAGAATAAGTCAAACCCTGCTGAGGCTGGAATAACACTCCTCATTTACTGTTTTCTTCATAAATTGCATGGATTTGGCACAACTAACTAGACCATGACCCCAGTCAAACTCCTTTGAGAAGTCAGTGTTGCCAATGTGAATAGGGAAAAAACAAGGTATAGTCTAGAAGTGTAGTAAAGAGCCTTGTTAGATATTCATTGACAATCACAATGCAGAAACATTGTCACCTGTACATTTTCTATTTGTTTGCTTTATATATGTATCTGAAACTTCCTCAAAATACAAACCACATGACTCAAGTATATTCTCAAACAACAAAAAAATTTAAATGTATACCTAAACATATTAAAATGGATGTAACTAAACATAATTGCATACATGTACTTACTAGATGTATGAATATTTACCAAATTTGACACATTGTGCATATATGTGTGCATGTGTGTGCATGTACATACACACCTTTGCTTCTAATTAGCAGTAGGAAAGCAGGGAGTGACAGTCATGTTCATTAATAAAAAAACACCACTTTCATACCTCAGTCTAAAAGGATCTCTCTTTAAGATATTGCAAATCAACATATAGTTTCTTTAAAGATAGAACTCAAAAGGTAGTAATGGTCCCACAAATGAGTATGAAAGCTTAATAGGAGGTAGTTCATTTGAAAAGTTTCCACTATCCTGGGTTAACTCTAAACCATTCAGTCCGTGAAAATGAATGTACTCAACACAAGTTTATTGCATGAGAAATTGTCTAATTCTCTGTGCTCCAGTTATTTGTAATTTACTGTATTGCATGTTCTGGAGACAGATTTTTCACCTGAAAAAAACTTTTTTCTATGCTGCACAAAGGTCCTGCGTTTGGCTCAGTGGTGCCCTCCTTCCCTACCTCCAGCCTAGAAAACAGACTTCTAGGTCTGAACCAGCTCCTGAAACACTGAAAAGTCAGCACCTTCACATGCTTAGTGAGGTCANTTAGCCAAGCAAGCAGTCTTTGTCAGGCTGTTGTAAAGTGAAGTTGTGCCTGTGCTTACAGTGTAGTGACAGCCTGATCCTGTGTCCATCCAAGCCCATGCCAAACTTCCCAGTGGTTTGTCAGGGTACAGGATCATGATCACAGCAGGTGATGGCATTACTATTGCCTGAATACAGTGATTCCACTGTTGATGCACAGAAATGTATGGCTCCCCTACAGGTTTCCATAGCAGTAAGAAAATCTCTTGCTGTATGACAATAATGTTTTCATGGTGTTAATTTCCAGCACTCTTAGAACTATGATAAAACTTCCTCAATCAGATATCCTATCAAATGCATTACAAAATTTAAAAATTAAAAAAAAAATTAAAAGAAAAAAATACTTAATTCATTGCCATTCCTTGTGTTATACACATGTATAATAATAGTGCATTTTCTGAAACAAAAATATAGAGCAAGGCATCTTTCTCATGCTATATATGTCTTATACTTGTGTAAGTATAGTTACCATGTCATACAAACCTATTATACAAAAGTCTACAGCTTTTTACAGCTAACACAATGTGACTGCTAGAGGATCCCAATGAATATCTTAACGAGACAGAAGTAAAATATAATCAGAAGATCAAGCACTTTAAATCTAGAACCAGACTTAAAAGTAATATAATTTGGAAGTAGCTGCCATCCGCAATCCCTGTGTGGAACAAAATCTGTAGTTCCACCACTGGAAAAGACTCACTATAATTAGCACAGGAAATAACATGTTAGCCCACAGTGAAATAACATACAGGCCACAGAAGCTGAAGAATAAGTCAAACCCTGCTGAGGCTGGAATAACACTCCTCATTTACTGTTTTCTTCATAAATTGCATGGATTTGGCACAACTAACTAGACCATGACCCCAGTCAAACTCCTTTGAGAAGTCAGTGTTGCCAATGTGAATAGGGAAAAAACAAGGTATAGTCTAGAAGTGTAGTAAAGAGCCTTGTTAGATATTCATTGACAATCACAATGCAGAAACATTGTCACCTGTACATTTTCTATTTGTTTGCTTTATATATGTATCTGAAACTTCCTCAAAATACAAACCACATGACTCAAGTATATTCTCAAACAACAAAAAAATTTAAATGTATACCTAAACATATTAAAATGGATGTAACTAAACATAATTGCATACATGTACTTACTAGATGTATGAATATTTACCAAATTTGACACATTGTGCATATATGTGTGCATGTGTGTGCATGTACATACACACCTTTGCTTCTAATTAGCAGTAGGAAAGCAGGGAGTGACAGTCATGTTCATTAATAAAAAAACACCACTTTCATACCTCAGTCTAAAAGGATCTCTCTTTAAGATATTGCAAATCAACATATAGTTTCTTTAAAGATAGAACTCAAAAGGTAGTAATGGTCCCACAAATGAGTATGAAAGCTTAATAGGAGGTAGTTCATTTGAAAAGTTTCCACTATCCTGGGTTAACTCTAAACCATTCAGTCCGTGAAAATGAATGTACTCAACACAAGTTTATTGCATGAGAAATTGTCTAATTCTCTGTGCTCCAGTTATTTGTAATTTACTGTATTGCATGTTCTGGAGACAGATTTTTCACCTGAAAAAAACTTTTTTCTATGCTGCACAAAGGTCCTGCGTTTGGCTCAGTGGTGCCCTCCTTCCCTACCTCCAGCCTAGAAAACAGACTTCTAGGTCTGAACCAGCTCCTGAAACACTGAAAAGTCAGCACCTTCACATGCTTAGTGAGGTCACACAGAACCAAGGATTTCCTCATTCCCTTCCTGGGACTTTGAAAATCACAGAATCACAGAATCACTGGATTAGGAAACACAGCACACTACACAAGCCATGACATCATCACAGCATTGCCTTGAGATTATAAGTAACATCTTATTGTATACTAATATATTTGGTTTAACTGTGTCCAAAATAATGGAAAAAAAATCCTATCTAGTGAAAGGACAAATTTCCCCTGGCTATTTGTGATCAAGAGGGAAAAAATACTGTGACAGAAAGAATGCTTGACACTAGGACACACAGAGAATGCACTGGAGTATTGCAGTGCTCAACTAAAAAGATAAGAAACAACTTAAACAGAGCATAATATATTAAGCACAAGAAGTTTAAGCTGAGAGATGTCAGAAGGATTGCAAAATAAAACAAGAAGAATTTTGCTGTAAAAGAGCAAAAACGCCAAGCATGAAAACAGTTTTGCTTCCTTGTCCAGGGTAAACAAACGTCCCTAATCACATGCCATGAATGCATTCAGACTGTATGTTGCTTTTACCCCCTCGACTGCTACAGTGATGGTCCAACTAGAACCCTTGCTTGGGGGGAAAGCTTGAACTCTGTAGGAAAACACTGTTACTGCAGCTTTCCACCTTGCCAACACCAACAGAGCACGGCTCCCATGAAGGACTCCCAGAGCAGCTGTGATGCTAATGAAGAACCAGTTTCATTCTGGAAGATTTGGGAATCAGTGTCAGATAAACACCAGATCTACACTCCCAGGGGAGGCTGAAAAAGGAAAGCTCAAGGAAGGCAAAAAATTAGAACTAAGCTTTTCTTTCCCTCTATTTTCACTCCATCTTCCCACCCCGTATCAACAACCTATACCATATCAAATGGCTTTATCCCTTATCCTTTTCTTACTTTTCATCCCACCAAATGTCTTACACCTCAGAGAGAGAAAATTCAAACTGCACCTCTTCTGAACACCACAGAGGGAGCCAACAGAACGAGGGAGGTGGAGAGAGGGAGAGGGAAAGAGAACTGACTAGTGGGGGGATACATTTTCCACAACAGTGTTTCAAAGTTGGAAAAACAGACCAAAGGATAAATGTCCCCAGGAGAAAATCAGTTCAGCAGACAGGATAGAAGTTGTAACGATACCAGAACTAAAGTAAATAAGATCCAACATGCAATTTACAATATGATGCAAAACTGAAGCACAGGATTAAAACAGTACAGAAGATCAACAAGTATAGTGCAAACAAAAAACCCACGCTACAAAAAGCTTTACACAAGCAGTTCCCACTAGAGCAAGAGCTAAAGTACTCCTGACTTTGAACTTCAATTTTCAGCAACACTATTTCTTACTGCACTTCCTACTCAAGCATTTTTCTGCTCTTACTTCAAAACTCTGGAGCTAGAAGTTTCTTGTGGAAGTCTGATCACTGTAAACTATGTATTTTATCTAATACACATTTCTAAGTCCTGTCCAGAGCGCTCTACAACTCTCAAGATGTGGCTCTGTCCACATTTTGCTTGGCAAAGTCGTATCCTTCAACGTAAGATCTAAACAAGCTTGGGCAGCTTGTCTGGCTTTCATTAAAAGTATTCATCCTATGACTGGTTTAGTCCACACTATAGCTAAATAAAACATCACTGCTTACATTTTGAAACAATCTATTCTTTACAAGTAATCAGTGGTGCTGGACAACAGCAGCATTACCCCAGTGTCATGTGAGGTCCCTCCTAAGGTAGGGAAGAACACAAACACATCCGTTCCCTTCCTCCATCAAAACCATCCACTTGCTCTGTTTTCTCTAGCACAGTGGTCATGCATTTCAAACACAACTCTGAAATGGCTTCAAATGACCTTTTTTGGTTCCTCAGCCAAGAATAATGCAGCAGAAGAGGGAAGCAGCAGGCTGATTCTCTCCTAGGGTGACCAGATGTTGCACTACTGGCAGAAATGTTATCTTTTTCCAGACATCCAGTGCACTTTACATCTGTGTGCCCCAAGCAAGCACCTCTACTGCGGGGGGTAAATGCCCCAGAGGCATGCCATGTTTTGAGTAGCCATCAGCCAAGGTGACCAGGTCCAGACACAAGGAGCTTGTCGTAAGCCATGATCAGAGAATTTGTTTCAGTTCAGTACAGAAAGATAAGGGAAAAAACCTGGATTACCAGATGCTGTCTTCTGTTTGTTGTTTTTTTTTCCCAGTAAATCCAGGGGAGTTCACACCCAGTGATTCAGTTCACCCTACAGTGGAGTCAGGTCCCAGAGGTCAGATCAATTCATTTCAATGCAGGAGGTTCAGCACCAATATTTCCCCTGGCAGCCACTGCTGGCAGAAATATCATTGCTATGATCAAAGCCATGCAGCTCACACAGAGGGTGACAGGGGAGGTTGCCCCCACACTCATTTTAATCCACTGGGGAGGCAAATGCTCCAGGACCAGGTCATTTTGAGCCACGTTGTGGCAAGTGTGGTAGCCACGATGGGTCTCCCCCGGTCTTTCTTTCTGCAGCTGAGGCAGAGCAGTGCCACAAACTGACAGGGACCTCAGCCTCCAAAGGACTGGTCCAGAGCCCAGCAAGGAGGAGGAGGAGGAGGAGGAGAAAGGCCTCTTCGGGGTTATGGCACCACATGTATGCCAGAGCCTTGGGGCTCTGGCCACCCAGTCACCCTTCAGCGGTGCCCAGAACTATAGCATGGAAGTGGCATCACCAGGGGCATCCCTCAGGTCAGACCCGCCAGAGAGGCCAAAGCATGCCCAAGGGAGGATCCGGCCACCCTGAGGCTCAGCCGGGGGTCGCCCCGCCAAGCCGGGGAGGCCAGTGCACCAGTGACGGCGGGGGAGGGGAAGGGTGCAGCCCGGACAAAACACACAGGCGCAGAGAGACAGACTGGTGGAGCCGTTTATTTCAAATCTGCAGGTTGTTGGCTGTTGGGTTTTTCATTTCCTCTCTCAACATGACTAAATGAGGCTGTACAGCACAGAGCTCGGCCATTCTTGGTCCATCAGCGGGGCAGTGCCGCGGGCTGCAGCCGTGCTGGGCCGGCCGTGGCCGTGGCTCCTCGGGGCACTGGTCCCGGGCAGCCACGCCAACCAGCCTGCGTCCTGTGAGAGGTGTGGACAGCACACCAGAGACAGAGAGAGGGAGCTACAGCCCAGCTCACTAGCCGGGAGAAACAGAGCATAGGAGATGGGCAAGGAAGGAGTGGCATTTCTCTGAAGGAGAGAAAGAGAGAAGGCGAAGTAGTTACACTTAAAAATGGAGAGGGAGATAGTCGGTAGCTCAAGGCTGCTTGGGAGGTTTGCTGGTCAGTGGGGCAGAGAGGGCAAGGGAACAGGGAGGGGAAGGTTACCTTCAGCCTCGATGGAGGAGAGAAGGGTGGCTGCGCATAGAGCAGCGACTGCCAAGCACAGTGCTGTCTTCATTTCTGCCCTTTCAGATCACAACAACATGAATGAATCTGCAGCGATGGGGCGGGGGGAGTGAGAAAGGAGAAGGAAATGATACGCATGGGTTAGAAGGTTGCGTGGGTGCATTCATGAAACATAAAAAAAAAAAAAAAAGACAAACCATAGATTTTACTTTGTTCCCTTATCCCCAGCCCCCACCCACGGGACCAGGTTGAAACCTCTAGACTTGAAAGCCATCCAAGGCCATGACAGATCTGCATGACTAACTGGAGAGTCTCTCTTGCAATAATGTGCCTTTTGTTGCTGAACCCTGTCCAATCCATAAGCACAAGCAGCTTGAACCTAGTTGGGGTTAATTTGGTCAGGGAAGCACAGTGAAGACCCATGCAGACAGGAGCCAGAAGGGAGCTCCATGACTTCATTGCTGAGTGTGATAATAGCTAATTCAGAGGTCACTCCTGCCTTGGATCCACCAAATGTCTCTTTCAGCTGGGGATTTTATTCAGTTCCTTTTTTGTAACTGTTGAAGTACTTAGTTAGCTGTGTTTTAGTGGTCTCAAGGCAGTTTGGAAACTGTAATAAAACTTTTTTTTTTTTTTGAGGGGTTCTGCCTACAAATGTGCTACTCTCCATTTCTTGAAGGTCTGAAATAGATTATACAGAAGTGTGTCTAACACACAACTGAAACCTGACACATCTGTCTAGCCATGATGTTTCAACATCTGACAATTCATTTACACATCCTGCAAGAAAATAGGTTTAAAATACACTATAAAAAGCAGGCAGGCGAAAGTCTTGAGACCATTGCAGCTGTCTAGCAGAGTAGGTGGCATTAGGTCACTTAGTGGCTCCTAATTGCAAACCTTTATAACTATATGCTCCAGACAATGTCAAATTACTCCCCAGTTATTGCAGCAAAACTTACAAATTATTTCTTTGTCTAAGCAAAGGCTAACATAAACAGTTCTCAGCACATATGCATAGAAGTGTTCCTGAAGTTTGGGTTTTTCTATCTAAAGAAGTAAGGGAGGGGTAATTTCTTTGAATAAAGTCATAAAAGCATCATGTATCATAATTAGGCTGAAAGGAAGAGAATTCCAAAAGCAATTAGGCAACATATTTTACCAGGAAGGTGCCAAGAGCAAAACAAAAGAAAAATACATAAATCATTAGTTCACAGAAAGAGCTGAAGGGGAAAATAGTTTTCTTTTGCCATCTAGAGAAATGATCAGCAAAACACATGTAGTGGGTAGACACTATGGAGACCCAAGAATTTCCAGTTGCTGACACTGAACTTAACAGGCTTCTGGATGTACTTGCCATAGCCAAATGCCTTTACAGTGCATAAAAACACCAAGAGGTCAAAGAAAAATTAAGCAATAGTTTCACTCCAGTGCTACCTCCAGTGGGTAAAGAGGAGGGTCATGTTAGAGTCCCTGAGACTAACACAAGAAAGTCCAACTTTAACATTAAAGTGTCCTGAAAGCTTCAAAATCGTATCACTGCTGTACGTGGGAACAGCTGTCCCTGAGCACATCCACTGCAGGCTGCAGTTTACGGGTTGCCTAAACTCAATGTAAATGCATTTTTGTCTTGGAAATCTTGTGTGGGTTTGGAGTGCCACCTTTTGATGCTTTTGAACAGCGACAGAAATTAATCACAAAGGCATCTCGGAGTTCACTACTGCTGCAGGTCTACCATTCCCGAGACAGTTTTCTTTATTCAAATAAAATGTCTCAGACAAAACATTCATCTGCCCACCTAGAAGCACTTTGCTTCCTTCTCACAGACCTCGGTGTGTGAAAGAAAGCCTAGAGGTGGCTGAGGAAAAGTCACCTCTCTAGCTCAGCAGGGACACAGACTGTGTCAGGACTAAAGGTTTACTCATTCATAGTTAGAGACCACCTTAAAAAAGACAACAAAAAACAATAATGCCAGTCCAATCTCATACTAATTAAATCCACAAAAACTCAGCTAAATTATTTCCAAACCATGCAATGCACGACATACCACTTTCAAGAAGAAAAAAATAACCTAAACGAAAAAAAAATTAAAAACCCACAGGAAAAAGTCACTATCTATCAAAAGCATAGAAAAAACCAAACCCCAACTCTAGAAACAGGAGAAAGCATCACCCGCAGCTACACACACGAGTAAGGGGAGCGAGAGCTCCTGCCAAAGCCGCAGCGGTAGCGAGCCCAATGACAGCGGGCTCCGCCGGGAGCCTCCAGCTGGGAATACCTCCGAGATCCCCCCTCCAGCCAGGAACACCGCCGGGAGTCCCCCTCCAACCGGGGACACCGCCGGGAGCCCCCCTCCAACCGGGGACACCGTCCCGGGGCTCCGCCACCGCGGTGGGGACACCTCCACTGCCGCCTCCCCCTGCCTTTCTGCCCGGGCACCGCCCGCCGGGCTCGGCCGCGGCATCCCGGGGCTGGCAGCCAGCAGCAGCCCCCGGGGCGCGCTGCCCTGCGCCTCTCCCACCGCCACCCTTTCGGCCTCACGCCTCCCAGCCGGCTCTGGCGTGCCCAGCCCGCACACAGACACACGCACACACGCACGCTTTTCCCCCCGTCCCGTGTCAGTGCCGCTAGTCTCAGCCTACAGAGCATCAGAAGGGGCTGCGTGCGCGGTGAGTACGGACAGGCACCGGGTGTCGGCGGAGGAGGGGGCGGGGGATCCCCACTCCTGAGCGTGCACAGACCTTCGGGGTGACTGCAGGATGCCGGGGTCGGTGACGGGGGTCGGCTCCTCCGCTGGTGACTCCGGCGGTGCCTGTAGCAGCAGCCGCCGCAGCCGTCGGACCTGAATAAAGGGAGGAGGAGAAAGGATGAAGCTCCGGGGGCACCTTGTGGAGGGAGCAGCAGTAGCAGCGGCGGCGAAGGAGGGGCAGAAGCAGCTGCAAGAGCTGAGTGCAGAGGAGGCGCCTCGATTACTGTAGCTCCCGATGTGAGGGGTCCGTCTGGGAAGACTTGCCTTCTCCAAGTGGGAAGAGTCTCTTCTCAATCTGCTACTTAATAGAGGGCTGTTCCCAACTCTCAATTTACCCTCGTAAGCGGTTACGAAACTGCAGGGAAGGTGGACGGCTGCCACGGGGTGATATATGCGCTGCTCTGCTCCAGCAAGGAAGGGGATCCACTTCTGGAAACTGGCGCATACCTCCGCGCATTCCTGAGGCATGAGGCGGACGGCCCGGCAGCGCTCCCGGGGGCAGGGACCCGACCCGCTGCCCCCTCCTCCCCTCGGCTTCCCAAACCGGGGGAACACGGGAGGCCAGTGGAAAAACTGAGTCCCCGGGCAGGGCTTCGAAGGACGGCAGCGCAGAGGGTGTCCCCGAGAGGGGGTTTGCACACCATCCCTGTTGTCCCCCTCCCTCGCTGGGGCCCCTCTTTGCCCTGCCGGGGCCGAGCTCTGATCCCCGGGACGGCCTCGCAGAGAAGCACGGGCAGCCTTGACGCCGCAGCCGGGAGCCTCGAGGGCAAAGAGATTGTAGTCGTTTTAACACAATTCAGGTGTGTCTGGCCTCACCCTGTTTAGCGCACACACGTTAAACCAACCCGCGTCGCCACAGAGAATGTGTTTTTGCTTCGAGCAAGAAGCGGCGGCGGGGACGGCTCCCCGGGCAGGGGGGACGGGGAGCACGGTCCCCACAGCCCATTCCTGCAGACCCTGCGGGCAAGCCCGTGCCCGTGGCCGCTGTCTGAAACCGTGAGCAAGTTCAAAAGAAACTGCACCTTCCGAACCCGGGCGACCCTCTGGGGAGAGAGGCTCCGCGAGGGTCTTCCATCGTTTGCTCCCGGGAGCCTGCCCAGGGCACCCGGCATATCCCGGCCTCTGCAGCGCGACGTGCCAGAGGGGCACACGGTCCTTTCTCTGCCCCAGGGAACCAGGCAGGGCTTCCAGGCACCCCACGCCTGCCTCAGCCGCCGCCGGCTCCATCCCGCAGCGGGATCTTACTCTCGCACCCATGGGGAACGGCACAAGGATGTCAGCCATCCCCGCCGAGTGCGGTGCTTCTCGCCCCCTCGGAGCGGGTGGTGACAGGGAAAAGAGCCAGGCGAGGAACGGGAGCAGACGGGGTCACAGACAAGCTGCGGTGTCTCACAGACAAGCTGCGGTGTTTCACAGCCGCGGTTCCGCTCCCCCCGGTCCCCCCAGCACCACTCCCCCCGGTCCCCCCCAGCACCGCAGCACCGCTCCCCCCG
>VYZU01024072.1:0-12837 GCA_013401355.1 Ceyx cyanopectus | reverse complement strand
CTGTGATTCTGTGATTCTGGGGGATCAAGAAGTCCACTACTGGGATATACAGGCAATGCATGGGTCCCTTCAGGAGATGGTCATAGATGCTCTATCCTCTAGTTGGCACCTAGCTCTTGGTGTCCTCCAACTGCATTTATGAACTCCTGAGGTTTGTGGTCCCACTCTAGGGTCTGATACTCTAATCTACCAATCTGGATGGAAGCTTGGTAGCACTAACACAAAATGACTCAAGACAGAGAGCGCACCTTCAAAGAAACTGTTTAGAACTAGAATTTAGCAATAACACAACATAGCTGGTGTTGATGAAGCACAGAACTCAGTCAAGCGTGCACTCAGCTGGGTCCTTTTACCTCCTTTCCCCCTGTATTTCCTTATGTTTGGTATCCATCCATTTAATCTTCTGCCTCCATTTTCCACCTCTGGTCCTTCCCATTACCAGTCTCTACAAAGACCCACACATCCTCACAGTGCCCTGAAAACCTCCTGTAAGGAATTTTATACAATCCTCAACTTTTTCTTATGCATACCACACTAAGTCCTTCACCCTGTTATGTGATATCTCCCTTCTGTGTGTATGTTTGGCTGATCCATTGGGCTATGCCTTCATGGGGTATTTCACACAGTGTGATGGTATAGTCTTTCTGATGGTCATAGGGAGTTGCCAATTCAGTGAGCCCTATTTTCACTGCTCAGGTCACCACACTGCCCTATTTGTCATTGGTCCTTGCTGGTCTTACCAGTTGCTGTGGTTGTCCCTTGGGTAATAATAATTTGCACATAATGCACAGAAACTTAACATTACTCTTTGGGTGGCTAGTAAAAGTAAAGGCCAAGCGGAGCTACCCACTGTGTGCCATGCTGTCTTGGCATCCTGGAGGATGTCTAAACATAAAAAATACTTCTTTAACACAGAGGAATAGTTGGATGTCCAGCTCTCCTTGCATGTATAAGGCAAAGTTTCCACAAGTGATCTTAATGGCTTCCATCTTGGAGCATCCAACTTGAAATGTGTGAAAGGAGTATGATTTCTAGAGGATTCAGTTCTCTGCAAGCTTCATCTTCACAAAGCAGAGACTCTACCCCTTTCCTTGAAAGAACAAGTGCCATGTTTATCCTCAGCATCTCTGCCTCAGATACTACTAGAACTGAAATAACCCCAGCTGCCATAGCTTAATTAAACTATCAGTTTAAAATGTCTCAGTGCTGTACTGAGACTGTGAGGAAAATATGAGAACAAATAATTGTGTTATCTAGGAATAAAGAGGCAGTTTACAGTGTAAAACCATAAAGGCCAATGTTCAGTGTGATCCAAGCTGATGATTATGGCATTAGGATGGTCCTGCTGTGGACTGCTGAAGAACTAAGACTGTAAATGTTTATTTTTAAAATGGGCATCTAAGAGCATGTTCCAGATCATTTATTACTCCCTAGTGTGACTGAGTGTATTCTCTTAATATCCACTGTTGATATTAACCCAGAAAGCACTTGATATTGCTTGAGTAAAGCCATTTGTAAGAAGAGCATAGAGCTGGACTTACACTTGGCAACATTTAGATCATGGAGATGCATAGCGACTAAGCACAGTTAAGGAGGCTTTTATTTGTACTCATTTATATTCAGGTAAAGATAAAGATATTTTTGCATTTATGTATTTAGCAGATATTTTATATATATATAAATACGATATCTTTATAATATGTATTTTTATCATTTTTTATCAAATTTTAAAAAATATTTATTTATATGCAGACACCTTTCTTCTTTACTGACACTACATATATTGACACATCAGTCAGACTGAAGAACTCTCTGTGAGGAAGAGGAGAGCTGTATGGGAGCATCACAACAGCTGCAAAGTGCTCCCTGCCTCTGAAACAGACACAGGGTTTATCAATCCCCAGTATCCTGGGTCAGGGACTGCATCTCTGGGCTTTTCACTTAGATTTAGCAGCAGAGAAGCCCATGACAGAGCTCCAGCAATAGCCTTCTGCTCCATCCTCTTGGCCACTTCAGCTCTACTGAGGGTTCTCCTGGCAACTCCTGCCTGGGCTGGTCTGATGTTCAGGAGGAGGTGGCCCTTAGTGGGGAGAAAGCAACACCATTATGCTTGTTTATCCCTTATTGATATATTTGAATAAAACACCACAGTGCTTGCTGGTTTTATTGACATACATTAAAAAAATACCATGACAAGAGATTGGGAAGTTAAGGCAGCTAGTTAGTAGAAAATCCATTAAAAGGCATTTTATCTTAAAGTAGCAAGGTGTACAAACTGTTCAAGCCTTTAGCTCAATCCATTATCAAAAACTCATGGGTCCTTTTGTGGTCAGTGGAGACTCCAGAGGATGCTGACCAGAGGTAGCGCATGTCCTGGGCAGATTAGGTGAAGCAATGAGAACACTGGGCTGTGTGCATTTCTGTAGTGTACCAGAATGATTTAGAATCAAACTCTTCTAAGGATCCTTCCCCTAAACCCCATGATGTGGTAAAAGCCAAAGGAGTGAAGCACATCTGGACAACTGTGCTGTAGATACTCAGAGAGGATGACCAGTGGTGGCACCACAGGTGGAGACATGCAAAGGTAAGCAAGAAGAATTTTTTTTTTTCCCCATTTTTCTTTTCCTCTTCTTGGAACCTGTAACTATGTTACACACCACAAGAAAATGAGTGTGATTTAGAGCTAGTCCTCAGTCACCTACGGCTCCCCTTCCCTGATAACAGAGTGCAGGCTGCAGAGTGTGTGACCTCTGCATTGTATGGCAGAAGAATCATTGTCCTTTTCTTACTGCAGCATTAATGTCAGCCGTTTCAGACAAAATAGTTGTGATTTATTTGTGGACATGTTAACTACACCTGCATCATTGTGGCAGCAGTGAAAAATACGATTTCCTAAGAAAAGATACTATGATTTCCCAACAGCTCTCAACATTGCATGGGTCCACACTGAGTTATTTCATAATGTCATTTAATTCCTGGTGCCTAAACCACCTTCAGAATAAAAACATTTTACCAGCCTGTAGGTGCACTGGGACAAGTGAGATACTGATGGAAACAGTATTGATCTTTGGGGGGAAGGTCTGTTTCTCCATAGTGCCATGGCACAAAAGACCTCTGCCCTAAGCAGTGTCCCAGGGTTTGTTTAGGATCACTTCTGTGTATTCAAGGAAAGGCTCTTGGTTTGTATTGCCTGAGGGGGTTGATGTTTTTCCAATTATTATTATTTTACTGCTTAGAGTCTACATGTTTTCATAGCTTACACAGACTTTGCAGTGGATCTTAAAAATATGCAGAGTTAAGGTTGTTTTTCTGTAGTACGCTGTCACTTTTAAGGATTCCACACTGTACAGCACAGTAAGTAAGCAGATAAGGCTGCGGGACAGTGAGTCTGATGCAGGCAGCCCATCCTGCACTAATTGCCACTATTATTGTTGTTACTGTTATTATTATAAAAACGGCTAACAATGGTAAGAAAAAGAGCAGCTGTTTCAGGTTATCTTCTATCAGCATCTCCTTTTTTTAGTGAAACAAGTTCCTTGCTGAAACTGCTTCCTGCTACAAAAGATTATTCTGAGCCACTTCTTCCATCACACTCAGAACAGACACTTTCCAGATACTCTAGCTCACCAAACACTCCTTGGAAAAGTCAGATACATCTCTTGTGAAGAGCTCCCATTTTAACAATTATTAATATTTCAAGCAAATACTTGCAAGTCTTCAGATTTTGCCCATTGGTCGTAGCACCTTTAGAAAAATGAAAGGAGATTTATGGGCAGTGCTGGTGGGTGGAGGGACAAATACCAGGCATGTAAAAAGCATACCTTGTGGTTTTAGTGACCCATGAGTTATGATCACAGCTGTGATCACATAATATAGTGAGGTGCATTCCAGCCACTATGACAAAGATGAAAGTCAGAGCGAACATTTGCATTACTAATTATTTCTGGGAGCCTGGTGTTCAACTCTACAATGCTGCCACGGGTAGATTGCCTTTCAGGGAAGTACTGTAACATTAGCTGTCCCCCAAAACCTTCACTCAGTTGTTTTTCCCTAGATGAATAGTGACATGGCAGAAGTAATCCTGTTGTGCAGGCATGACTGGACAAGTCTTTGGACTGACTTTGGGGGTTGCTCCCTGTGCTCCACAAAGTCAGTCCTCTGTTACTGCAGAGCCTCCATGAATCAGGGACATGTGTAGCTTTCCAAGAAAGAGGGTCTCATCCATCCTGCTTCATCCAGGATGAAACAACAGATGGGTACAAGTCCTCTCCTTCCTGCCCAAAAGGTCTTCCACTCATCCCTCGCCCTTCACTCCAGGATACAGTTTGGCCAATATTAATGTGTCATCTGCCAGGCACCTTTTCTTTTACTATCACCAGATGTCTTAGACAACTATTGTCTTGTCCTGGTCTTGGCTGCTCATTCTTACCAACAAACTACATCCCCCAATAGGGTGAATTAAAGTGACATTTTTTTTCAAAATTTTGTGGTTTTTTTGGTTTTTTTTTTGTTCCTTACATCCAGTTTAGTTGCAGACCTGGCATGACAGCAGCAGCAGCAGCAGCAGAGCTGTGGGGTCAGAGGGTGACTTTATAAATGGAGTCCTGAAGTAGGGTCGCCACATGTGGAAAGCATTGTCCTGGTAAGCAATGTAATGGGCTGAGGGGAGCCCTCCACCCACCTCTCTCTGCTGAGTCAGTGTAAACACAGTGTTGTCCCTAAGAATTTGAAACACAGAGGTAGTCTCTGGCTTCAGCGTGAGGTTATTCTTGACCTGCCAGACACCTAAGTAGACTTTTCGTGGTGTCACCTTGTTTGTGCAATGCAGTGCGACAGAAAGGTGTAAAGTCAGTACACATATATAGCAGGAAGGCACAGGGCATGTAAATGCTACAGCTTAAACACCTACATCTGAGTGAGTCACCTCAGGCAACAGGTACAGAGCTCAGGAGCACCATTTGGTTTACCCAGGAGGACACCTTCACTTGTTTAAACAGAGAGCACTGCTAAAACAAAACAAGACTAAAAGCCCAGCTATTAGCTGTAAAGACGAGCTCAGAAAAAACAATCTCCAAGTCAACCTTCAACAGGAAATCAGCCTCTGGTATTCTTTTGAGTTAGCAAAGATTGTCTTCAGAGGAGAATTCAGAGAGGGAGAAGGGTTGGCGAGCTGGCCTGTGATCCACAGACGCCTTTTTCATTTTTTCCCTTTTGCCACTCAGTACTTACCAGAGAGCAGTATCACGGAAGCAACTACAACACCTCTTTCTAGAATGAAGCTACTCTGTGTGTATGCTGAATCACCACACAGGCTGGGCTGACACAGGCTTGCAGAAAAAGGTTTTAAAGTGGGGCTGCTTAAAGCCTGCCGGAGGATGGCAGATTATTTGCATATCAGAAAACATTCCTGATGGAGACGAGCAACCATAAACACCCACCGTTTACCAGCCTGCTTTCATGCTCAAAGAAACCTGATGCTCAGCCATGTGGAGGAATAATTTCTTTCCTCTCCGTAGCAGAAAGTTCACTGAAATGGAAAGCAGCTCTTCCAGCTGAGTGCTTCAACTGGTTTTATTAAGTATTTTTTAATAGCTGGCAAAATTATGCATTCACTTTATCTGATATCATGTAAATACTTTGTACAAAATGCACGAAACCATCTTTTTCAAGATTAGATTGGATTAGACACGTACTATCAAAATGACTCAATGAAAATGTTTAGGTTTGAAAGAGGATTTAAATATTATTTTCTATCACTTTAAGGCCTTTGTATAAAGGAGAATTTGGTCCTTTATATTTAAATGGTTGAAAGCATTCAGCTTAAACTGCATTACTTGATAGTTTCCATGTTTCCATTAATAGCCCACTCTTAATTTGAAGTACTGAGGAAGAATAGTAATTAAAACTTGAATTTCCAGGCATTTTTTAATACAAATCTATCTCACTTTCCTATATTAAAAGAGGCATTTATGCATTAAGTTAACAGACTCTTAAGCCACTAAAAGCAGAGGTTATAAAGCATATAGGTTACCTGAGCTGCCCCGAGGAGTCCTTCTATATCACACGCTTGCCTGGGCTGAGCCTTTAAGGCTGAGTTAATAGGGATTTAGCAGGAAAATGCTGCCACAAGCTTGCCAAACCAGCAGGCAAGTCTCCCTGCAAGGACGCCCTCCTTCTGCATCCACGTCACTGCTGTCCCTGCAGACAGCGGTGGCCTCTTTTCCCACATAGGGTTCACCCAGCCCCAGCCAGGTGCCCTGTGGCTCTCCCACGGTTTCTCCTTCTGCAAGGGTGGTCAGGTCTCATCTCTAGGGCGGGAGAAGGCCTTGCCTCTTGGGAGGGCAGCTCTTGAAGCCAGGTCTGAGTGGAAGGCAGATGTATCACCCACAGGAGTCCCAGTGAAGCTGCGCTGGGTGCCGTCCTCTTCTTCAGTTCCTCTCCCTTGAGCTGGAGCTGGGTTTTGTGTAATCCAGCCATATGCAGTGAGGGTTTGGTAATGTAGCTATTAGATAGAAAGACTGCACTGGGAACAGATATTTCCTCATGGAGGCTATTGCTGTCATGAGTATTCCTTCTCCTCCACCCTCTCTCTGGGATTAAACCTTCATCTTTCCCCTGTTGCAGTAGGCAAGAGGTGTCAGGGACTGCTGAGAGCAGTGAGGGAGGGAGGAGAAAATGTCTTCTGTTTGCAGGACAAGGGGTCCCTGGTATTCTTGACACTTGCATATGTTTCTACCCCACTGCACCTCTGGGATCAGCTCCCAACCCTGGCTTTTGAACCCATGACCCCACAGCCTCAGAAAGAGACCTAAACCTGTGCTCAGCTCTGAGAACTCTACAGGCTTGTGCCTTGTCTCAGACAGGATGGACATTTGAAAATGTTTAAATGTTTTTTTGACCCAGGAATCTCAAGTACATGCTCAGATTTTAGGGATCCAGGGAAATGGGGTTTTATATTTGCATTTTATATTTTTATATTTACTTTTTATATTTGATATATTTTTAATATATTTTTTTTCTTAATTTCACAGAAATTAATTGAGAATACTGAAGTGCCTGAGGGAGGTTTGGAGCTGGATTGTTTTTCAGACCTTTTCAATCCAGAAAAGTGGTGCCTATATCAGAACAGTAATAAAAAAAACCAAAACCNGATATTTCCTCATGGAGGCTATTGCTGTCATGAGTATTCCTTCTCCTCCACCCTCTCTCTGGGATTAAACCTTCATCTTTCCCCTGTTGCAGTAGGCAAGAGGTGTCAGGGACTGCTGAGAGCAGTGAGGGAGGGAGGAGAAAATGTCTTCTGTTTGCAGGACAAGGGGTCCCTGGTATTCTTGACACTTGCATATGTTTCTACCCCACTGCACCTCTGGGATCAGCTCCCAACCCTGGCTTTTGAACCCATGACCCCACAGCCTCAGAAAGAGACCTAAACCTGTGCTCAGCTCTGAGAACTCTACAGGCTTGTGCCTTGTCTCAGACAGGATGGACATTTGAAAATGTTTAAATGTTTTTTTGACCCAGGAATCTCAAGTACATGCTCAGATTTTAGGGATCCAGGGAAATGGGGTTTTATATTTGCATTTTATATTTTTATATTTACTTTTTATATTTGATATATTTTTAATATATTTTTTTTCTTAATTTCACAGAAATTAATTGAGAATACTGAAGTGCCTGAGGGAGGTTTGGAGCTGGATTGTTTTTCAGACCTTTTCAATCCAGAAAAGTGGTGCCTATATCAGAACAGTAATAAAAAAAACCAAAACCCAAAGCCTGTGCTCAAGGTCTGACTTATATACTTCTCCTTGGTCTACTTATTTCCTGTTCACTGTACAGATCTAGTCCTGTCTGCAAAGGCCGTTCCTTTCCCAAGGCTTAAGTCTAGGCATTTAGGGTCAGCCACCTATTGCTGATGGCCAAGTCCCTGCCCTAAAAATCTCTCTCCTGTACAAGACCTAACCCTCTGCTCACAGTTCTTGCTGCTGGGCAAGTTCATCTTGTTTCCACCAGCTTTGATTTTCTATTATGGCCCAAGAGAGCAGAAAACCTAAGATGCATGAGCTGAGCATGGGTCATGATGGCCACAAATGTGACTGGAAAGTGCCTGGTTCAGAAATAGGAGCCAAGCACGTCCAATAACCTATAAATAAACAGCTTAGGGGCCCAGGCTTTTGAACACATGTATGTGTCACAGAAATGCCTGCTATAGCTCTTCGGCACTTTAAAACTGAAGTTCTAGCTACAGGCACATGTCAGGGAGCAAGAGCGTGAGGAGACCTGAGACATATAACAGGTCACAGATGACATTTTAAAGTTATGATAGAGCAATTTCACCTCCACAGATGAATGAAAGAGCTTGTGGGAAGCTCCATGGTCCTGGTCTAACCTGTCAGGAAAAATATTGTCTTATTTTGGGACAACAGGTACTCCCTTTTAAGGTGGCAGCTGTAACCTAGTCTGTCTACAGTGGCTGCCTCAGTTGCTCTGCCATCTGCATCCAGAAACACAGCCTTGAGCACTCACAGGGACCATGTCACTGAAGGATCAATCACTTTCCATGACTATCAAATAAACACAAAGGGATGGGTTAAATTGTCATTAAAAACATGCAGTGAAGGTGTGGTTGTGGCATTTGTCAGCTCAGTCTGTCTCAATTAGAGCTAAGTAGTGTAGGTACAGGGTAGTCTGAAGGCTAAATGATTTGCCATTGCTTATTTACTGTTAATGCATAAATGCCTCTTTTAATATAGGAAAGTGAGATAGATGTGTATTAAAATTTTTTTAATGAAAGTACAAGATTATTACAGAGGAATGGTAAAACATGGACTAGGTTTACATTTAACTTTCATGGCAACTATAGAGGGACACCATTAAATTGTGAAATCACTTTGTGCAGATCAGGTTCTGCCCTTCAGGTCCTTCAGCATCAGGGGATTGCTATCACCTTTTCATGTCCTGACAAGTTCAGTCCAGGTGAGTGTATCACTTTGGGTGCAGCCTATTCTTCTGGATACCATAATGGTCTTCGAACAGCTGGTTATTGCTTATTCCTGTGGTCGAGTATTTTGAAGTTTTCCAAAGGGTCAAGAAATCAAGACCTCTGGTTACTAATTGTGAAACAAATAAGAGGTGAATCCTCCCTAAGGGCCTGCCAAGGGGTAGGGCTGGGCCAGTCAGTAGACAATCAATAGACACTCTCTGTTAACCATTCTCCCTTCCCCAAGGTGAAGGGAAAAGAAATAAGAGAAAGAAAAGGATTAGAAAATGAAAACAACTTTAATGAAAATAATAATATAATTAAATATATACAAAGACAAAATTAAACCCAACCCCCTCTGACAGCAATTACACCACCATCACCATTGATGCTTTGGAGCAGGCACTGGGGAATTCCCAGACTGGACTCAGCAACAGACAGCAATTGGATTCAGGAGCTGGATTCTGGAACTGGATTCAGGAATACGTGGCTCAGGATTGAAGGCAGAGTGTACAAAATTCTCCTCAGACACTGGCCATGGAAGAAGAGAGATTGATCCTCGTGATCCCTCAGCTTTATACAGAATATGACATATATGAGATAGAATACCTTGTTGTTCATTTTAGGGTCACCTATCCTGGTTACTCTTCCCCACAGGTGTGACATATTACTGCAACCCCAACATGGCACACAAGATTTATCAGTGACTTTGTTCTCCGTAGGAGCAAGTATAATATTATTCTATTTAAGCAAGAGCCTTTCTGCACACAACAATGCTTGCATGTGCACTCTAAACATAGAGCCTTATCACTGGCAGAAGCAGACACTGCCTTTGAAATTCTGCCATTAAATTCAGACAGTGAAATAAGTTAGAACAATTGAGCTGAAAAGTAAAATCACTGAACATAATTAGTTCTCACTCAAACCTGGACAAATCCCATGTGAAAGTGGAGAATAAAGCAGTCCCTTCTCACTGAGTTCATCCCAGAGACAGGCTCTGCCATGTTATTCCCTCATATCTTATAGCTGCTCTCTCAACATGACAACAGGGGACTTTGGTCCCTGAAATACCTTCCTGACTACTGCTGTTGACCTCGGGGCTGCTCATGTAGAGCCAAATTTTGCTGTCCATCTCCAGGAGCTGAGTTTCTGAGAATGCTCTCTGCTGCCTATCAGCCCCTCTTCAGAGGTGATGAGTTACTTGCTGATAGTCCTCTTTAAGCGAGCCAAATGAACCAGGAGAAACTCTGTAAGGCTTTGACATTGATTAAGGTAAGCAGTGTTTATCCACCATCACATGTCTGTCATTAGCTATTAATTAAGCTACATAAAAGATAAACATTGGCTTTAGGAGCCATTTCCAGACATTAAGAGTTTGCTCTTACCGTATATCCATACCCTAGCATCTGCAGAAAGAAAGTTAAGTAGCTTTTCTTTTTCTGGCTCTATGTGTCAAACACTATTTGCTCTTAATTTTAGAGAATGTCATCTTGCTTCTGGCATGGCTGAAATTTTATGCCATGTTCAATTTTAGCAACCTGCCTACTGTCAGGCTACACTAATGATGGCAACTAAAGCTGTCTGGGAGTCATCTGGGATGCTGGAAAGTGTTTCCAGGAATACCCTTGGTAGAATGATACATACAGTGCATTTAGTCAGTGCTGGCCAATCTTCTTGACTCTTCAGTGTATTTTGGCTGACATGGGGCTTCCCCCACAATTGCTGCTCCTCACCCATCCTGCAGTGCCTGTGATGGCTCCCAGTGGTTCCTAGGCTGCAGGCACTCATTGGAACAGGCTGGGCACATGCACATTCCCACATAAGCACCTTCCAGCCCAGCTGTTACTATGATCCTCACCCATTGCCTCCAGTCCCCAAACACGTAGATGCCCACACATGGGTGGCACTGCTAACACTGTAGACTCGCTTACCAGCCTGAGTCTCACTCAGACTTCTGCTAATACGGTAATGCCTCTGCCTATCCATCCTGGGAGTTAGAGGGTGGCCGAGTCATTTTTTGTAAGTCAGCCATGACCACATATTCCACCTGCTGCTGTCCAGCCATGGTTATGTATCAGGACGTGGTCAGTCCCTATCAGAGGGCCTGTCTTTCTCTGGCTTTCTGCTGTTGTGTCAGTGGTCTCCCTTCTGGCACCACTGACCATTACTCTAATGTAGAAAAGTCAAACATCTCTTTCCAGGTTGTGCTGTTCCTCTTCACTGAGACATCAACATCAAACACACCTGATCTTCATCTATCATCAGGTCACCTGCCTACTGGATGATGGAAAAGCAGTGGATGTTGTTTACCTGGACTTCAGAAAGGCATTTGACACCGTTTCCCACAGTATTATGCTGGAGAAACTGGTGGCTTATGGCTTGGACAGGTGGACTCTTTGCTGGGTTAGAAACTGGCTGGATGGCCAAGCCCAGAGAATGGTGGTGAATGGAGTTAAATCCAGTTGGTGACAGGTCACAAGCGGTATTCCTCAGGGATCAGTTTTGGGACCAGACTTGTTTAATATTTTTATCAATGACCTGGATGAGGGGATCAAATGCACCCTCAGTACATTTGCAGATGACATAAAATTAAGTGGGAGTGTTGATCTGCTTGAGGGTAGGAAGGCTCTGCAGAGGGATTTGGATAGGCTGGAGCAATGGGCTGAGGTCAATGGGATGAGGTTTAACAAAGCCAAGTGTCAGATCATGAACTTGGAGCACAGCAACCCCAGGCAACCCTACAGGCTGAGGGAGGAGTGACTGGAAAGCTGCCTGGCAGAAAAGGACCTGGGGGTGTTAGTTGACAGCCAGATGAACTTGAGCCAGCAGTGTGCCCAAGTGGCCAAGAAAGCCAAAGGCATCCTGGCCAGTATCAGAAGTAGTGTGACCAGCAGCAGTAGGGAAGTGATTGTGCCCCTGTACTCAGCACTTTTGAGACTGCACCTTGAGTACTGTGCCAGTTTTGGGCACCACAGTACAAGAATGACATTGAGGTGCTGGAGCATGTCCAGAAAAGGGTAACAAAGCTGGTGAGAAGGTCTGGAAAGCATGGCTTACAGAGAGAGGCTGAGGGAACTGGGGTTGTTTAGTCTAGAGAAGAAGAGACTGAGATGATACCTTATTGCCCTCTACAACTACCTAAAAGAATATTGTAGCAAGGCTGGTGTTGGTCTCTTCACCCAAATTACTAGTGATAGAATGAGAGGAAATGGCCTCAAGTTGCATCAGGGGAGGTTTATATTTGATGTTAGGAAGAAATTCTTTACTGAGTTGGTTTGGCACTGGAGCAGGCTACCTAGGGAGGTAGTGGAGTCACCATCCCTGGAGGTATTTAAAAAATAAATAGACAAAGCACTTGAGGCTATGGTCTAGAGGTTAGAGAGATGTTAGGATGAAGGTTGGGCTTGATGATCCTAGAGGTCCTTTCCAACCATTATGATTCTATGATTCTATGAAAGGCAGGCAGGGAGCAGAGAGATCTTGGCCTCAGAAGCAGGAATATCTCCCGTTGTCTGTTGTTCAGACAGCAGCCTCAGCAAGTGTTGGTTGAGTTCAGTGTGTATGTCTAATATAGGCATTTTTGGAATGTTCCAAATCTGCAAAATTTTCAGAAAGCATTCCACCGAGAGGAAATGGCTGTTGATTCAAATTGCTGGTGTGCTTTCAAATAAGAGCTGCTTTTCTCGGGAGCCAACTGAGAAATTGCCTTAAACTCAAGTAAAATCTAAAAAAGGGAGCAATAATATTTTCCTTTAACTGTATATCATCACAAAACACATCCTAGTGATGCCTCAAAAGAAAATTTATTCTGTGCCTTCTTTATTTTTTACTCTCATGTCCTTATGTCGCGGTTTGGAGTC
>VYZU01024071.1:0-13380 GCA_013401355.1 Ceyx cyanopectus | reverse complement strand
GCCAGATCTTGTTCAGCATTCCACCAGTTAGTCACAGGTTCCAACGACCTTGCAAGAGATGCAGACAACAGGAGAACTTCCCTGGAGAAGGGTGATTGCCTTTAAACCATTATACACCATAGCCGTTTGGGTGAGGTTGGGATCCCAAGTTAAAACATGTCTCTTGATTCCTAAGCTGTGAGCCTCACAGCCCTTCAGAGGAGCATACAGATGGCTGAGCCTGCTGCTGGATGTCCCCATGGCTGCCTTCCAGTAGCTCTTGGTCTCCTAGAGCTGCCCTGACTGGTGCTGGTGGCCCTGTTGGGGGAGGTTGGGGCTGGGTGAAGGGGGGAGCTCACTGGCAGCCCCATTGTGACTGGGGAGTTGGGGTGATGAGCAGCAATGTAACAGCTGCTGGGCCACCAGCAGAGCCCAGAAAGCCACCCAGAAAGACACTGGGACTGGCAGGGTGCTGCTGGCTTGCAAATGCCAGGAGAGCAACCTGTGAGCAACTTGGGAATGGCAGATTTTGGATTAAAAAAAACCCATCCCACTTGCTTTGAGAAACAGTGCCATTTGGGAGATATGTTGTTGTAAATATTAGTTTATTTCCCTACCACAGTAAAAGGTTTTTTTTTCATCTGATTTTCAGATGAAAGATTAAGGTTTTAAAATTAAGCTCTTCCTGGAAGTATCTTACAGTAGCTGTTAAGGGGAGGAATATGAAAAAAAAATGAAGTGGTAAGGAGTCAGGATTTGGTCCAGCATGTCTGGAATAAGTGTCAGTACACACGTAAATAGGGAGGTTTGCTCTGGGACCTCGCTGCAGCCCAGCTACTCACTTTGTAGGTTTGAGGTTTCCTCTAAATTAGCCCTGCATCAGTGAAAGCCGCTGGAAGCAAACACCCCGGCGAGGCAGTGAATTAGTCAAACCACCATTCAGAGCAGAGAAACCCTTCCAGAAGCGGGGTGCGTGTGACTGCGGGCGGGAGGCGTCTTGGAGCCGGGGTCGGATGTTCTGTGGCACGGTCACGGTGGGAGCGATGCCTTCACCAGGGGGACTAGTGGTCGTCCCACGCCAGGGCAGGTTCTCTAAGCCTTGATGCTCTGGCTGCTGGAAGGACCACCGCCAGCAGAGCCCTGGGTGCAGGATGGGGCCATCAACTCCCTGTCCCGCAGCGGGACATCTCCCGCACCGAGCACACCCCGGGAAATCCCTGCCCGGTGCCCGGCTGGCAGAAGCGTGGCTCGCTACAGCCAGGTGAGCTGGAAATGCAGGGATCTCGGCACTCGCTGCCTCCGGTGAGGACGGAGCGGGTGGAAGAGGGTGATTTGAACGTATTGAGCTTATCCCTTGCACTAGCGGTGACCTGTTCAAATCCCCGAGCGCCCCAGACCCTCTCTGCTCCACACGCTGGCCCTTTAAGGAGGCTGTAACAGGACACCCGGAGCCCCGAAGAGTGTGGCTGAGGTTTCCATGTCTCTAAACTGGCTGGTGTTTTCTTTTTTCCCTCCTCCCCTTTTCCCTTCCTCCAGTCCCAGTTCAATTTGCTGAACAACAGCATGGATCAGAGCATCGGCAGCAGAGCAGCCTCCACCAGCCCTTACAGCTCCGAGCACACCTCCAATGTCCCAACGCATTCGCCCTACTCGCAGCCCAGCTCTACCTTCGACGCCATGTCCCCAGCTCCTGTCATCCCCTCCAACACTGACTACCCCGGTCCCCACCACTTTGAGGTGACCTTCCAGCAATCCAGCACCGCCAAGTCGGCCACCTGGACAGTAAGTTGCATGTCTTCTTGCCTTCGCTTGAGAGAGATGCTTGTCTCTGCCGACAGCTCTTTCAGCTGGCCGGCCACGAGCACCCGAACGTCCTGGTGGTGCTTTGCCACTCGCACAAGGGAGGCTGCAGGATGCAGCCACCACCTGATGGGGACCTCACCTGCACGGGGTGACCCTGGAGAGCAAAATGTCCAGGAAACATCAGTGCTTGCTTTTTCAAGGTTTTCTCCAGAAGGGCTGCTAATAGCATCAGGTCAAACGTAATTCCTCTCACAGCAGTTCCCTAAACTGCAGGGAAATGTCCCTGAAAATTGCAAAGCTGTTGGAATGTCATGGGGAAATACTTGCCTTGTTCCCTTAGTGCTTCCCTACACATTTGCTAGTGACTGCTGTCGGAGGCGAGGCAGACCTCTGCTCTCATCTGCTTCACTGTAAATTCTTACTTCTCAGTTACAATCCTTTTTCATCTCATATCAGGACAGTTACTTAGTCCCTGGAAGTCAGGGCAGAGTAAGAGGAGGGTTTTGATCTCGGAGGGATCACTGCACGGCACCGTGCCCTCTGTGGAGCGGGTGCAGCAGCCTGACCCGCGGGAGCCGAGCTGCAGGTTCGTGGTCCATTGCTGGTCTGACTTATCTCCTGCGGGGGAGATCTCTGCTGATCGGGGAGCCGGGAGCCATTGCTTTTTGTGGCAAAAGGTCCTAATTTGCATCCCGGCTCCTGGCTTAGCGTAGCACTGTCCCTGTTTGGAACGAAACACATCACCTGCGGCTGGCGTCAGAGGTTTTTCTCCCGAGACCCTGGGAGAGCTGCTTACCCGCACGCTGGAGGCAGGCGGGTGTTCTCCTCTGGGAAACGTTACCTGAGGAGAAAGGCTGGGATGAGACAACTGACACGATGAGGGAGCGACGGGGTTTCCTCCGGGGCTGTGGTCTGACATTATTGTGACACAGGCAGAGCAGACCAGGAGTGGTATCTCAGCCAGAGGTGTGAGAATGAGTTGTATTTTTGGAAGCTGTTGTGCTTAATTGCCCAGACAGCCCTTCCCGCGGTAGACAGAAGGTGGCCTCGGATGCTTTCGTGCAGGCAGACCCTGGCCGTGGCCGGCGGGTGCTGCCCCGCTCGCTTTGGGCTGTGGCACAGCACCGTGGGCTGCTCCCGGCGTGCGCTGGGGAGAGGATGGGCTACGGCCGCTGCTGCAGCGTCGGGTCTGTCCCTCCTGAGAAAACCAGTGGGCGGGTGTGGGCAAACCAGCAGAGAGCTGGTGTCTGAATGCAGCCAAATCCACGGCTGGCCGGCTTCATTGCTGGGGCAACTCGGGCTTGGGACCAGCACTGTGGTTAAATATGACTTGCTCTTGCAGGAGCACTTTTCCCACTGCCTGTCTTTGCAAGGTGTTGCTAAAGGATGCGTTTCATTAGCTACTGGATAAACTGAAGGTCCTCAAGGTGGGATGTGACTCCAGCCCACTCCTATCCCTATTGGGGGATAACTCACATCAGTTAAAAGTAAAGCTGCACAGAACCTGCCCAGGGAGAGGAGGAATTCCTATGTCACAGATGCATCCAAACAGAAACCAAACTCCCAGTGGTACAGGGTGTCTTGTCCCAGGGCTCAATTGAGCATCTGATGCTCAATCACCAGGTAGCAATGCTGGGGTTAGCTTTCGGGTAGAGCAGACAGAACCAGGCTGGGTGCTGCAGGACACCCTTGGAGAGTGCTTTGGGCAGGGTGTGCTCACACATGTCAAAGGCACCCACCAGAGGTGAGGTCTGTGCTCACTTTAATTCCTTCATCCCAGGTGGTGTGTGTTGCAGCTGCAGGGAGTAAATTGGAAAAGCCACTGAGGTCTTTTTTGAGCTGTTGTCCCGTGAAGGGCAGAGGGACTGGCAATAGGACTCCATGTGGCAAAGGAGCCCATGACAGCTCCCTTCCCTCACTCAAGCCATTCCAGCTGCCTGGGACCTTTCCCTGCAGGATTTGCAGAAATGGACTCAACACAGACCCATGTGATCAAAGTCCATCATCTCTGTACACGTGCTATTAGTGTAAGCTGTTACATGCTCTAATCATGCAGCCTTCACGCATCTATACACTGCTAATGATTGGTTGAGATGATTTGATCATGTTTTTCCTCATAAGGAATATGCTGACATTCCTAGGGTTAGTTATCTTGACTTAGTTCTTGTTTTTGTAGATTGTTTCTGATTTTAGTCACATCGCATTCTCTAGTGTTCTTGAGGCCCAGCTATAGTCTAAAACCTTATTATTGCTAATGATTAGTTAAAACTACAGTCACATAACGGTTCTGCCTTGACACATCTACACTTGTTTCCCAAGCCTGGCCATGCCAGAGCAAGGACATATCCCTTCAGGCCTGGTTATGTTAGGGCAATAATGAGTCTGGATGGGCCACATGTCCATTCTCCTCAAGATACATTGCTACATTTCCCCAGCTCTAAACTGAGCCCAGACTGTCTCAGCATCACCCCATGCTGACTGTGCTCCTGTATCAGCCGTATCCCACTGGGAGCTGTGCTCATCAGGATAGCATTGCTTTTTTCCCCAAGCCTTTGTGGTAAGGTCTCCTTTGTACATCAGAGCAGGCTGTACCCCATCAATGCTGTGTGAGCCCTTCTAGCCTTGAGGGAGCAGCTGGACAAGAGAGATGCCTGGTGAACATGCCATGGGCCATGTAAGCACATGTGGAGGATGCACCAGGGCTGGGAGCTGAGGCTGCCAAGCAAGAGGGGCCTCCCAAGAAGCAGACCAGAGTAGATGAGGCAAGTGCCTGACCTGGCTTTAATCATCAGCAAGACAGTGCAGATGTCCAATCTGATGCTGGGGTGATTGTGCATCCCTCAAAAGCAGGCTGGCTGCATAGCTATTGCCCACTGGCCCAGACTTTGCTGTGCTGAAGATGAGCCCCGTGGAGAACAGAGGTGGGTCAGGAGCATCTTGCACCTTGGAGAACACAGAGATGTTTAATTTGTAGTAATTTCTGCAGGACTGCTGATGTGGTGCAGACTGTCCAGCTGACCGAGGCTCTTACACAGAGAGCAGCACTGCTGCATTGACAACCAGATGGGCTCCATCTCCTCCCGGCTGATGGCTGTCACAGCCACAATTCTCGTGCTGCAAGATGGGGCTGCTGCCTTCCTCCCACTCACCTGGAGCTTTGCCTTGCCACTGTCGCACTTGGAAGTCTGTCCTGGTTAAATGGAGAAAGGAATTAATCAAAAAAGCATACTTCATTCACATTCACAAGTAGCAGCATACAAGCAAGGCTGGGCAAGCTGTTAGGAAATGCAGGCACTTGGGAAGGTCAGTGTGGCTGGAGACAGTGACATCTGACAGCTTGGAGATGGTCCAGCCAGGGGGAGCTGAGATAACCACCTTGGTGTGCACTTGGAAAGAAAGAGCAGTGAAATGCCCAGCCTGCTGCAGCCAGGGCAGCCTCAGAGCTTCTGAACACCCTGAGGTTCACTGTACCAGCTGATTTACACCAGGACTGTTGCAGCCATTGACCACAGTTTGGCAGAGCCAGGAGGCCAGGCAGTGTTTGTGGGCAGCCCAGAGCCCCCTGTGCCAGAGAAGGGCTCCACCAGACCAGCAGCTCTGAAGGGCTCCTGCAATCTGAAGTCAGACCTCAGAGAATCCAGCCAAGGAGGAGGTGGCAGCCGGCACAAGGAAATGCCAAACCAAACAGTTTGATGTGAGTGGTATCATCAGATGATTTGACATCGCTTTTTGATGCAATTGTAAGCATAAAGTCCTGGTTTTGAAGCATTTTGACAGAATCCCTCTGGCTCTTCCTCTGGGAGATGTGTTATCCATTGTCATGTGCTTTGGAGAGGAGGGTCCTGAGGAGCCCAGGCCAAGGACTGTTTGAAGATGAGGTGCCTGCGAAGTGGGCAGGGCAGGTGAGCATCACCTGAGCAGGGGATCACCAAGGCCACTGCCCTTGTGTCCATGCTTCAAACCCTCTGTTGACAAAACAGATGAAGTTTGGGAGGGAGAGTTAAAGATGAAAGATTTGGAACAGATGCCTTGTCAGAGAAACGTTCTGCCTGAAAGGTCTCCACAAGAAGAGTAAAGGTGGCTCGATCACAGCCTGCACTGGAGATGGCTTCTGATAATAGGCAGCTCTTTAATCTAAGACAAAAAGACATGAGATCCCAAGCTTGGAAGCTGAACTCTTTCTAGTCGGCAAACTCCGACTAGAAAGAAGCTGGAAATTTTTGAACAGTGAAGATAATTAACCATAGGAACAATTCACCAAGGAATGTGGTAGCTCCTGAAGTATTCAAATGAAGAGTCTGCACATCTCTCAAAAGATAAGCTGTGCTCCACACAGGCATCACTGCTCCACGCAGAGCGTGGAGGTCTTAGGCGGGCAGATTCCAGCCAGAGCATCATCATCTCAAAACACTGCATCTTTAAATGCAGGAAAGGGGCGAATGGAGGAGGGGCAAAGACCTGGGACGGGGCTTTGGGGCTCGTGTTTCCGTGACCAGACCTGTCCTTGCAGAGGGATGCTGGGCGGGGGGTGGGTGGCGTTGGGTGTCCCGGCTCCGGGCTCTGAGCACCGCAGGCTGCCACAAGCGCAGAACCAAAGCGGGAAACCCTCCAGGCTGCCACCGCCTCCCTTTGCATTTTTAATGGCCTTCTTATCAGCAGAGAGCAACGGCCAGATGCTGAAAATAAGGTTTCCCCGGTAGGTTGGAAGCCCCCCTCTGGCAAGCTGCTTCGGCAGGGCTGGGAGGAGGCCGGGGAGCGGCGGTGTGGCAAGACGGGGCACGCCGGCAGCCTGCCCGCTTGCTGGGAGCTGTCGGGGCTCCCGCTTCCCCGGAGCTGCCCGTACACGTTCGAGCCACGGCCGCTCACGGCTGTTTTCTCACTGACAGCCCCTCTCCACGCCGGCCAGCTGGTAACTGCTGGATAATGAGGATTTTTCTCAGATTGGGCTCACGGTGGATCGGTGCCCCCCGCCCCGTCCATCAGCACCGCGGGTGCCAGAGCCGGCGGGAGCGTTAATGGGGCCTTTGGCCTCCCGTGGCATGGCTGCGAAAGGACGCGGGGCCTCAAGCCCCTGGCGAGGGGCAGCTGCCTGGGCTCGCACAGAGCCCTGGAGCTGGGGGGAGATGGACAAACCTTGGAGCTGAGCAGGTCGGGGGGTTCTCCTAACCTGGGCATGGGCACAGAGGGGTCTGGTCCACACCCAGGGTCTCACCTTCTGTTTCATGGAGCAAACAGCCTGTGATGGAAAGGCTGGAGAGGTTCAAAGCCAAGATGAGCTGCTCCTGCTATAATGGATATCATGCAGCAGCCACCCACAGCAAATTGGTCTGCATCCCAGGACTCTGGGAGGGGACACTGCCTGCTGACCTGGTTCCAGTTGCTCTGTAGATCTTGCAGCTGAAGCATGGGCACTGGGAGACCTGAAATGTCTGATGCCAACTGAATGAGGTTGGAAATAATTGGTGTGGCAGGAGGTGGGTTCTCTCTTGCTGGCTACTATCTGAAGTTTGTAGGTGTAGAGGCGGTTGTAAAGAGTAGGGGAAAACCCTCAGGAGGATCTATAGCAAAGAGGCCCCCTCATTAAACCCTCTCTGGCACCTTATCATGGTTTAGGGAGGTCCCTGTCCAACAGCAGTGGCCTGGAGATGAGCAGGGGCAGGCACAGCTCAGCACACACTGCCTCTGAGCTACAAACATCTTTGTTTTTATCCGAGTAGCTGGGCAGAAGAGCACGGATATTTTGGCATGCCAGAAGCAGGAAAGCAACCCCAGCATCAGCCTGCTCCAAAGCCCATTGGAACCAGCCCACTGGAGGCTTTCCACCAGCTTTTGCAGGGCGTGGATGAGGCTCCAGGAGCTCCAGACACAATGGAATTAAGAAAAAAAAAAGGCGAAGGAATTCGGCGTGCGATGTTCCAACACGATCCCGCTATCAGCTGCCCTATCTGAAGGCGTTGGTATGCGCAGGTCAAGGAACGACTCTGGCAGAGGCTGCCGCGGTGCAGAGGCAGCGCTGTCCCGCCAGGACCCTGCCCTGTCCCCACACACGGGGCTTGCTGCTCTGCTGTTCACACCTCATTTCCAGCCGTGATGCCCAAGTGCAACTCAGCATTTTCCTCCCTCCCCTCCCGGCTCGCTCCCCGCGTCCAGTCCTGATAACACAGCATGAAAGGCTTTGCAGAGACCTTCTTGCAGGACTTCAAGGGGTCTGTCAGAAAGAGGGGGACAGTCTTTTTGGCAAGGATTGTTGAGACAGGACAAGAGGTGATGGTTTGAGACTAAGAGGGAGATTTAGACCAGAGAGAAGGAAGAAATTTTTAACACCTGCTCAGGCAGGGGGGTTGGACTAGATGATCTTCTAGGTCCCTTCCAGCCCCTAATTTCTGTGATTCTGTGATTCTGTGAGAGCCTGTCTCAGGCTGCCCAGAGAGGTGGTCACTGCTCCATCCCAGGTGAGGGGCTCTGAGTAACCTGCTCTAGTTGCAGATGTCCCTGCACCCTGCAGGGGAGTTGGACTAGATGACCTTGAAAGATCCCTTCCCACCCAAACCAGTCTGATTCTATGAAATAACTACCTTGCTGGATTTTCTGCTTCCTTTTTGGATGAGAGGGAACTCCAGTGCTGGCTTGGTCAGAGGACCTGCTTATCCAGACACACCAAAGAAGTCAAACCTACTAGAAGAGATTAAAACAACCCTCAAGTGTGCCAGCACTGGCTGCTTGAGCCATGACTAAGTACCGCTGTGATCCCGGCTGGCAGTTATTTTAAGGATGTGCACACCAGGGAAGGAAGGGAGAGGACTCCTTTGGGGGTGTACCAAGGGATTTTAATTAGCACTAATGAAGGTAGAGGAATGCAGGCTGGAGCACTCGCATCCTCTGAGCTGCGTCTGCTGTGGGGCAGCCCCAGCCCCAAGACATCGCTGGTGGTCCAGTACTCATGGGACCTACAGGTGATGGGGGTTCCCTGGAACTGCTCATGGCTGAGGAGAGCAGCAGGACTCTGCCAGGCACCCTGAGAGCATCCTGGGCATGGCTCCAGCACCCTGGCACCACCCTGAGGCATCACCACCACAGTGCAGGGGCTGTGGGCACAGGTTGTGGGGCATCCCTCACAGTCCTCCTCAGGGCAGCATCTCTGCAGCCCAGCCCACCCGTGTGCCACGGGCATCGGAGGATGCTCTCCTCCGGAGCATCAGTGATGCTCTGGATATATTCAAACCCAACTCATAGTAAATGAGCAAGAAAATAGCTTGGGGAGGAATTTCCAGCTCAGTGAGAAGTTATATGGACTGGCGATTAAAAAAATAGTTATTAAAAAAAAATTAGAAAGAAAAAAAAAATTAGCTGTGTAGTCGGCATGTCTTCCAGGATCTGTTGTAACAGATTCGTCCGAGCCGGTTAACGGTATTTGCGGTTTGCAAGATGCTACATGTCTGAGTAAGATGACAGACACATTATTATCACCTCTCCACTGTGATCTGCCCGAACCTGTCCCAGGATGCAGCTCCGCAGCTGCTTGCTGGGGAGAGCAAGGAAATTAGCAGCCGGAGGCAGCACTTTTCTTCTCTCTCTCTTGCCAGGCTAGTGGCTTTATTGGGATCCATTGACTGCAGTCCTGGACACGTCTTGAGTAGAGCTAATGAGGAGACTGGAATGTAGAAGAGGAGGAGGAGGAGGAGAAGGCTGGTAGGGAGGAGGGGGGGGAGGATTTGTGGAAAAAGTAATTGTTGAGCAAATCATTTCCTTCAAGAGAAAAAGGAGGACTTGGCTGCAGCCCTCCTGGAGCAGGCAAGTCTAGACGCTTCGGTGTCAACAGTTGAAGATAAATAAGATTTTATCAGCTCCGAATCTGTTGGGACACATCCTCCTAGCGGTTCTGCTGCCCAGGGAGGGCTGGGGGAGATGGACTGCACCAGGAGGTCTTTCCAAGCAGGAGATTCAGGTTATTATTTGTGCCAGGTTGTCATTATCCATGGAGAAAAGCCCTCTCCCTGCTCTCACGTCCTGAGCAGGAGAGGCAGCTACTGGTCTGAGGAGCACAGTGACCTCTTCCAGAACAGGTCCTGGGTGTCTGGTGGTCAGCAGAGATGCAGAGACTTAATTTCAGTGTTGCTTTGTAGCTGCAGCTGCATCCATCACTATGACTCGTTGTGGGGCTTTGGTTCATTTGGATCTTGTGATGTGCAAAACCTCACCTTGGTACAGCAGCAGCAGTACCAGGATAACCTGGGCAACCCCTCGCTGGGGCCAATTGCACCCCGGGGCTCTGTGGCACCCTTGGGCTCATTTCTCATCACATTCAGCAGCGATGCAGCATGGTCCTTGTCTTACCCAGAAGTAGCCAAGAGTCAATGCAGAGGTGAAGGAAACCTCATCAAAATACATCTTGGAGCACCAGGTCCCTAGAGAAACAGAGGTTGATGTCAATATACTGCTAGTGCTTAAATTATTTGGCTTTTCAGTTATTCCAAGTTCTCTGGCTTGTTGTGCAGGACAGATCCCAGCAGCAGGGAAGATCCCAGCAGCAGAGGTGACAATTTACTTCCAGCCCAGCAGATGAGGGCTGAGTTTAAAAGCTGCACAACTATAGCAAAACCCCAGAGGAAAATGCATTCTGCACCTTTACATAAGCTTTGTGTGGATTGCTCACAGTGCTGCTGGGTGCTGTTTACACCCAACCAGCACCCACAAGCCGCACTGACACGTGAACCTGTTGTGTTCCACAAACATGCAGCAACAGATGCTCTCCAACTTCTCTCAGCAGAGGTGGCCTTAGGACTGCCAGGCCTGGGGAGGCAGCTGCTGGTGGCCCAAGGGGTAGAGCAGGGACTGAAATAAAGGCAGGAGATGCCTGAGGGAGGAAATGCAATCAGGGGCAGAACATTACCAAGGGCAGAAGGTAGCCAGGCTCTTCTGTAGGTGTGAAGTAAGTCTTGGAGCTGAGGTCTGGATGTGCTGATGCACCAGCACCAGGAAGTGTTTAGGTGTCCCAACGTGGGAAGTTTTAGAGGCACTGGGGATTTCTCAGGCACTGGTGGAAGATAACATTGATACTGACCTGTGAGAAAGTTTTAAAGGGACTGGAGTTTTCAGGCTCTGGTTGAGGATAACACTGACTCTGTGTAGCTTGTTATGAGAAAGGTGTGTAGGCTGAGAGATAAGGGGAAGTTGAACAAAATAACAAGAAAAAACAAGTGATGAGAGAATGCAGGTGTTCTGCTAATGCTGTTAGATACCAGGCACTATAACTTGACCAATAAAGATTTGGAAAAGGAAGGATATAGCAAAATGTAGCCTATAGAAAAAGGACACGCTTGATTTGCTGGCTGTGCTGAAAAGATAAAAGAGGACTGGGAAAAAAATAAAGTGGCTTTGGGCCTTTGGCTTTTAGCTTTGTTGTTTGGCTTGGGCCTTTTAGCTTTGGCCTGAGCTTCAGCCTGAGCTTTGGCTTTTCTACCCTGAACTCCCATATTATTGAGTCTGTCTGAACTTTGACATCTCAAGGTGGTGTTCCAAGGAGCAGCAGTGAGTTGGTGGCAGCGTGAGCTTTGGCTGTGACCCAGTTCCATGTGGTGCCAGTTTCACGAGCTCAGCTTAACCAAACACTATGGAATAGGAGGGATAGGAGTGAGCAGCCCACGGTTCACCCCTTGGACAGGTGGCAGAAATATCACCCTGGTTAAAAAACCAACCAACCATCCAAATTAGAAATCACCAAGCAGTGGGTCAGCTGCACTGGTCTGTGATTAAATACCAGTGTTTTATCTCCCAGTTCCACTTTGCAACTGACTTGCCTCTCATTTGAGGAAAGCACGGTGCCTCTAGGCTCTGCGAGCCAGGCGTGTGCTCTTCAGCTGCAGCTTGCAAGGCACCAGTAAATCAGATTATGTTGCCCAGCCCTGCAGAGATGCATGTGTGGTGGGTACCAGGGAACACGCAGAACCACTCAGGAGCAGAGACCCAGCTTGGCACTCCGCCTGGCATCAGCAGCAGCCAGAGACGTGGCCACAGGATGGCTGTGTGCTGAGAGAAGCCAGGAGTGACTTTCCTTGTCCAGAGTTATCAGTGTGGAGTTCCTTAAAAGAATAGTTTGTTATTGTGGAGGGACCTTTGAAGGCAAGGCTGGAGCTGTTAAGACATGATAAGGTTATCAGTGGAGGCATGCCTGTGTGGAGCAGCAGCCTTTCCCCCGCGGGGCAATCACTCTGCTATTTAACAGAGATTTATCCATGTCATAACATGGTATAATGAGAGAATTTGTTACCAAAGAACTTGCCATAATGCACCTCTACTCTTCCAGAGCAGTTATATTTCCCAGGCATGTTGTGGACTGCCCGGGAATGTCTACATGAAAGGATCCTTTGACAGGAGTTGTCAGTATTTTAACACCTGGCAAGGAAGATTCCCCCCTCCGAAAAACCCTTGTTTTGCCGTGTTGTCTCCTCAAAACACGGGTGTTAAACCCCCAGCACACTGTGGGTGAGCAGGTTACATGGGCCACAGCCACACAAGAGCTTCCTCTTCCAGCTGGGCAGTAACTGCCTCCCAGGCAGAGCCCAAACCTCCAGCTTTAGCATAGACCCTGCTGGAGAAGTAGGACAGCACCCAGGAAGCTCACCTGGCCAGAGAGTCAAGGTGTGGTCACCAGATATCAGTGCAAAATTGGGGGATTTTAGTGAAAATTGGTGTTTCTAAGCAGCCTCTCTCTCTCTGGACAAGTCCATCTGCCTCCAGTACTGAGGATTAATTCTTGCTACCAGGTTCAGCTTCACGTTACACCCCATAGTCCGAGCCTCTAATGACAGCATCTTCCTGCCTGTTCTAGCCCAGAGCAGGCTCTGACCCCTGGACACAGCCCCACTGACCTGCCTTGCTAGGAGCTGGTACCTGCTGCCAACCAACCATCAGTCCCCCACATCCTCACAACACAAAGGCTGCTGCCATATGGCTAGGCAAGAGCCTCACCCCTTTATATCTTCTCTGACCTTCCCTAGAAATGCCACCTGAAAATGGTTTATCTCATTTGCCTCTTTAGCAGCTCCCAGGGTGGAGGAGGAATCTGCCCAGCCCTGGTGGGAGCTCCATGAGCCAAGGAGTCTCACTCAGCCCAGGGGTGGATCTGCTCCTCCAGGGAGGGCAGGAGGGTTGAGGAGCACAGACCACTTCTGCAAATCCACGGACGGTGCAGCTGCACTGAACTGGGCTCAGGGCAGTGGGCAAATAAGGACTGAACCATTTGTGCCACTGCCTGATGCCCAGCCCTGCTGACCCCTGCTTCAGGCAGCCCTGGCTTGAAACCCCCCACCCTGGGCAAGCAGAGCTGGCCTCTGCCCACCTGTATTTGGATGGCTCGGGACAAGATTTAACCTCCTCAACAAACACTCTGCACGGTGGTATTTTTTTGGCACCAGGCACGATGCTGTGGGGATGAGATAAAATACTTTGAGCAGGAACATGCCCTGCCATGCACGGACTGGCTTCTCCCTGCGCGGCAGGGGTGGGCTCCTGTATAGCAAACACATTCCTTGGGAGATGGAAAACAGCGTGGCACTGGTGAGGTGGAAGGGAATTGAACACCCCGCACCTGGGAGCCGG
>VYZU01024066.1:0-45292 GCA_013401355.1 Ceyx cyanopectus | reverse complement strand
AAGGGAAATTTAACCTCTTAGTATCACCTCAGTCATCCTCAAGTGAATGTGCAGGAATACTGTAGCAATCTGCTAGCATTTGCCTGCAGGATGCCCATTAAATACACTGTATTTATTGTGTGCTAAATGCTGTTTGAGTAACAGAACCTCCTTTTGGTTTCTTTCACTGCTTTCCCTTGATTAACATTCTTACACTTTTTAAAATTAATAACAGTGCTAAATCTCTGTTGGAAATGTTGTCATTAGTGTTTCCTTTATGGGTTTAAAACTTTCTCTCCACTATGTTCATGACTTTTCAATCCTCGGTCCCTGTTTTTCCTAATATTTTATTCCTTTCCTCTCATGGTATTTGCAAATAGGGTTTGGAAATTTAATCCCAAAGCCAAAATTCTTCTCCAGTGATTGTTTTATCAGGAACCCCATTTATTCTTAGTAATTGATAATAGATGCATTTAACTTTGCTCCTTTTGAGTGCAAACCTACCTAAGTAACAATCCTGTCTTTGGTGACAGAGTCTGTCTGTGAGCTAACTTTGCTTCTTGGTTGTTGTGAAGTGTCTGCCTGTTGCAGTCCACATTTTCTCCAAGCAGCAAGGTGAAGCTCAGTCAGCATCTGCACATCTTGCTGCCTCAGAGAGGGGCAAGCAGGAGTGAAGTCAGAAGTTTGATCCTGCTGTGAAGAACAGAGGCAATGACTGGCTCCCTGCAGCTTCTGGGAGTCCCCATATGCTTATGCAACTGAAAAAAAATATTTATTATTAAAAAACCTCCCCACATTTTGCAGAGGTTGGTGCAATTCTTGATAGATTCTTGCTCTGGCTGAGTGGTTAGTAAAGGGTGGTAGGTCCCCAGTTCAGAGCAGGGGAAGGAATACCAGGTGTTCAGTTGGTTTATGCTTATGCCACTGAACATTCCCTCTATTTAGTCTCATTTAGAAGCTGTCTTGTCTTCCCTGTGCTTTTCCTTGTCGTTTTTATATCTTCTTGAGTGGATTCAGTGCTGCCTAGAACTGTTAATAATTTTTAGCCATGTTTTTTAGAGTATAGACCAGATGGATTAAATGCTGTCAACTGTGGCTGATGCAAATAATGAGATAACAAAAGAAATGTTGCATTCTGATACATCTGTGACAATGGTGGTGAATATTCACTGAGATTCTTCTTTTAAATAAAACTGTAAATGCTGCAAGGTAGCTTAATTTTTATATTAGTCTACTGGCATCCTTGTTTTAAACATGGAATTATTCTGGCTATATATTTCAATTAGTAAGCAATATAAACCAATCTAAAGAAGAGTGGAAATAAAACATGTATTCTGCTCTTGCTTTTCAGAACTATGAGGCAGAGACCATTGATCCTGTAATCATTTGATTAATCAATTTCATAGCATCAGCAGTACTAGAAATAATTTAACTTCCATGCCTTTAACTAGCATAAAAAGCCTTGGCTATGTGGCCTGCAGCTTGGGTGGCTGCTTTCCTTCAAGTGTATTGTTGCAATTCACATGTCATGAATTGTCCATCTTTTTTCCTAGCCTAGTTTTACTTTTTTTCATTTGTGAATGAAGACACACACCTGCACATGGGTGGTGACTGCAGGAGTACTGCAGAGAGCAGGGGAGCAAGGGCCTTTCCTGGCAGCAGTCAGGCAGCCTCTCTCCAGCAGGCTGAGGACAGGAGATGGTCACAGTCTGGGGTACTGACAGTCACTGGCACAGCTCCCAGCAGCAGCAGGCTCCTCAGTGGCTGCCCAGCCTTCTCTTTCTGCTGCCCTTTCTGCTCCGTTCTTCCCTAGCCCCGTGAGGCTTCAGCCAGGACACAGAGTTTATAAGCTCTGTCCTGATTTTCTGCACAGTGTGGTATTCAGAAACATTTTTATTATCAAGACAGTGTTGGTTTTCTGGAGTAGCTGGATTAAGCCAGTGGAGTCCTGAGTTGTGTCTTTTTTAGGCTGCAGAGCTGATTTCATAGTGCAGAGGACTGTTGACATGTAGGAGAGATGAAAATGCACTGGGACCTCCTCTGTAACAACCATGAAATAAAGACTGGACAGTTTGGTGTCCAAATGAGATGTTGATAGAAGGCTTATTGGGAGGACAGCAGAGCTCACCATTGCTTGTGAGCCTGAAGGCATCTGTGGAGCCTTTAATAGAGTACTGGTGGTGGAGTACTTAATATTCTCAGGAGAAGTTTAAAATAAGGGATTTTTAGGTTTGGTTGGTTTTACTTGTTCCATATAAAAAGTTCCATGTAGAAATTGCTAGGTTTCAAATATATCTAATCGGGGGATTTTTATGGTTTCTTCTCAAGGTATTTGAGAAATATCTTTGATATCTCCTCTCCCTTTCAGGATTATAGTTGTGTGACTGCCTTGAGATAGAGGCTGTCTGCGTTTGTTCAGAGCTAAACCATTTCTGATGGTAACCATTCAGTTTCTAGTTAAATAATCCCACAGTTGTGGGTTGAGGGCTATTTATGCAACTTGTGTGTTGTGGAGTCTGTTGTCTGCACATGTTCTTTTAATGCATCCCTCTGAAAAATGAAAGGTTGGGTTTATACACTACAGCATTATAATTAGCTGTAGCAGTAATGATGCTCGAGTCATTAGTTTTTAAATTAATATAATTTTTCAGAATGTTATTCTGATCTGTAAATCCCTGCTCTAAACCCAAGACTGTAGAAGCAGAACTGACTACATAAAATCCCTCTGCATGCCTCCTTCACAAACGCTGCAGAAGACACTCCAGTCATTGTGTGTTTTGATCACCTTCTCTTTCCAGCTGACAAATTAGTGAGTCCCAAAGATCTGGACCCCATCGGACGCTATGTACCTCCCCAGGACCAGAGGAATGTCAGCATGAGATTTTCCAACCAGGTAGGCACAAGCTCAGCATTCAGCTGTCTTGCCTGAAGAGCTGGAGCTCCCTGTTTCTATATGGCCTTCTATACTGCAGTGCACTGTGGTGCTCAGAGGCTAGGTAGGTAGACTGGAGATATATTTTTCAGTGACCTGACTTATCTGTAGAGCTCGAGCACATCTGATTTGGTGGTTTAGAGAGATGTGCCACATTGGATGTGCATTAGCAGCATATTCTTGCTTTCGTTTCTCAATACAGTTATCTACCGCAGTTACCACAATTCTAATATGGTGCCGTGTTACTGCAGAGTTTAAGGCACGTGTGTGTCCATATTGTACTTCATTTGTCTTTGGTGTGAGCAGCATCTACCAAGGACTAAATGTCCTGCAGCATTTAGATGCTTCCAGAAGCAGCTGTGTGTAGTAACAGCTCGGCTGTAGTTCTGTAGCAGCAAGGTGGATTATTTGGGTTAAGTACAGTTTCTTCTGTTGCACACTACTTCTGTTTTCCTCATCCTGCTCTGGGATTGGAAAGCCCAGTAGGAAAGGTTTTAATCCTTGTTCTTGAACATTATGTTCACTTTTCCAAATAAATGGATTTATTTCCGAGTTCTGAGGTTTCCTGGGACTGTGCAGAAAGGCATGGAGTGCCAGCATCTGTCCAGTGAGAGTGCAGGGAAACACCTGTACTGAGCTGCTGCCTCTGCTCCTGCCAGGAATGGAGTCAGGGGCTCTCCCTTAACCTTGGTTTTGGTTGTCGTCTGGCTGTTTGGTTGGGTTTTTGTGTGTGTGGTGGCTTTTTTTGTTGTGGTTTGTTTTGGGCAGGGGGGACACAGACAAGAGGACGATGAACTATTAATCTGTCTTTTCTCTGGGTGTTCTGAAAACACTGGGGTCTATTTATCATGTGCACAGCATGGAGAATACAGTGCAGATCAACAGATCCTTCTGCCCACTCTGGTGTGAAAGTGCCAGGCAGAAGGGTGAGCCTGGAGTGGGGAGGTCTGTTGGAGTGTCTTGGGGAGACACTGATTGATGTTGTGTGAACAACAGCTTAGTGATGTTGTTAGACAAATGTGAAATAGGACACACTGAAATGGAACTTCTAACAACACTGTTTTACTGCAATATTTAGAGGTTTAATGCTTTTCCACTTTATTTTTAACCATACAGCAAATGTCTCCCACTGCAGAGCAGTGCAGCCCCGTGTCCCACTCTGCTCATCATTGATGCAGTATAATGAAGTTGAACCTTAACTTTGAAGCCTGCTCCCCAGATTAGCTCACAGGCTGTCTATAAATCAGTAGTGTGGGATGGGGCACTCTCATTTCCTGAGGCCTCTGCTTTTTGTGGTATCAACAAAATGTACTGATCATGGTAGAGAATTGCTCTGAGTTCCTCAGTTTGTGTAAATGCAGTTGGTAGCATGGTCACCTTATTCTGAGGGGGGAAATCTATTAACATCACTTGAACTTCTGACTTCTTAATCTGGTCTCTGTGCATGTACTTCCATCAGGAACATTTCAAGTGGGAAAAGCTGCAAACACTTTAGCAGAAATACAGTGTTGGCAGGCTTTTGGGGAAATGCTATCAGTAATTTCTTCCGCAGATCTGTGAGATCAAACTTGCTTGTCCAGTGATATCAAGTGTTCACTCTGAACTTTTTGTTCTAAATGAGTATGTCAACCCATCTACTTTCACGCAAAATGTTGTATTTATAGATATATCTTTTGTCATTTGTGTTCTGGTAGTTTGTAGGCAAAAGTAGACAAAAGGCATTTTAGGGATGAAAATACAGAATCACAGAATGTCAGGGGTTGGAAGGGACCTAGAAGATCATCTAGTCCAACCCCCCTGCCAGAGCAGGAGTGCTATGTGCTGCTATTAGTTGTGTTGAGAGAAGAAAGAAGAAGAAATAACTCAGACATCTCCTGTTGTAGCTGTTACTGCACACTGGTAGTGAAAAGAAAGGGCTATTGCCATTTCAAGACCCAGGGAGTCTAGTCAATTATTTTACTCACCATGTTGAATTCACTCCTATTTGTATGGTTTCCTGATGGAAAGTACCAGTATTTTTTAAGACATGAAGTATCTGTGTTCTAAACAATGCAAGAAAATACTGGGTTATCCCCTGTCAGACACACTAAGTCTTTCATGTAGCTCTGAAGAGTAGCCATCTGATGGAAGCATTCCAGAGTAAAGGCTTGAAATTGTTAGCTTATTATTTTAAAGTATTATATTATTAGTTACCCAAATACCCGAGTTATTTCACTCTCCACAAATATCCATCAAGACATTGTGCCATATAGGGCAGAAAGGAATTGTATACATTCTTAATTTTTGGATGAACTAAAATGCTTTTCCTATGTGTGTGGTTTTGTTTTCAACCAACCAACCAAAGCAAACTAACAGACAAAAATCCCACCCAAAACCACCAAACCATACAGTGGAAATGACCACCACAAACCTATTTATTATACGTATGTGAAGTGTTGGACAGTAAATTTGCTAAAGGCATTCAAGGGTGTTTAGAATATAATACTGATAACTTGTGTATCTCCTGGCAAGATAGTTGTTTGTTAAAAGTTAAGACTCTTCCGTGGTTTGTCATTAAATTTGTGTCTATTTCATTTCTAGCCTCCAGGTTTTTCTGAATACATATGGAATCCAAACTCAGACCCCACAGCAGGTGGAACCAATTCAGATATGGGCTCAAAAAGAACTTGTCAAAGTAAGAAATTCTCCATTTCAAATTAAATATATAGAGGACTATAGTAACAATAGGAATTTAAGTGAAACTATTTGACTTGCATCTCCTTGAGCTTGTTACCTGCCTCTCTGTTACTCCAGTTCAGTTACAAGATGTGCTGAAGCTGGTTGGTTAGATGTGCTTCCTTAGNTTTAAGACATGAAGTATCTGTGTTCTAAACAATGCAAGAAAATACTGGGTTATCCCCTGTCAGACACACTAAGTCTTTCATGTAGCTCTGAAGAGTAGCCATCTGATGGAAGCATTCCAGAGTAAAGGCTTGAAATTGTTAGCTTATTATTTTAAAGTATTATATTATTAGTTACCCAAATACCCGAGTTATTTCACTCTCCACAAATATCCATCAAGACATTGTGCCATATAGGGCAGAAAGGAATTGTATACATTCTTAATTTTTGGATGAACTAAAATGCTTTTCCTATGTGTGTGGTTTTGTTTTCAACCAACCAACCAAAGCAAACTAACAGACAAAAATCCCACCCAAAACCACCAAACCATACAGTGGAAATGACCACCACAAACCTATTTATTATACATTTTCCCAAATGCCCCTAGTGAAGCACTACTGACAGTAGTAGCATAGATAATAGCATAGTAGTAGACTACTTCAACAGACACAGTCCCTGTTTGTGCTGTATCTGACAGATTTAATTAGCAATTCTAATAAACATTTTCTCATTGTTTTCTAGGGCCCTTTAGAAAATGACTTGGTGGTCCATGTGGCCCTGATAGCAGAAAGTCAGCGGTATGTAGTGGTTTTGTTATGAAAATATATATATATATTTATATATATGTATGTGAAGTGTTGGACAGTAAATTTGCTAAAGGCATTCAAGGGTGTTTAGAATATAATACTGATAACTTGTGTATCTCCTGGCAAGATAGTTGTTTGTTAAAAGTTAAGACTCTTCCGTGGTTTGTCATTAAATTTGTGTCTATTTCATTTCTAGCCTCCAGGTTTTTCTGAATACATATGGAATCCAAACTCAGACCCCACAGCAGGTGGAACCAATTCAGATATGGGCTCAAAAAGAACTTGTCAAAGTAAGAAATTCTCCATTTCAAATTAAATATATAGAGGACTATAGTAACAATAGGAATTTAAGTGAAACTATTTGACTTGCATCTCCTTGAGCTTGTTACCTGCCTCTCTGTTACTCCAGTTCAGTTACAAGATGTGCTGAAGCTGGTTGGTTAGATGTGCTTCCTTAGAGCTTTCAGTGCAACTGAAGCCCAGATATGCCCCCTTATCTGATTAGACTTATTGCCTGAGCCACTTCATTATCTCAGAATATGAATGAATGAACAGATAAGTTTAATATTGATAGCTCAGTAGACTTGAGACTGTTGGAGAAACAAGCAAATGAGCAATAGTCAGAGAAATGGATTCAGGCAGTGGGCATAAACCACCTTATCATCTCATGAGGCAGCCCCTAGAGCAGGCCCTGTACAGTCTGCTGTGACTGTTTGCTTAGATGTCCCTTCAGTTGTCTGTATCCAGGCAGTTTGGTGTTTAAATGCTGCTGTGACCTCCTTTCTGCTCACTCCTTTGAGTACTTGATGTCTAGCACTTGGGCTACACTGAGTAGCCTAATATGCCAGAATTTAAAAAACCCAACCTGCTTGAAGCAGCTGGATCTGCACAGAACTGTACTTGAGTTCAGATGTTCCTCTGCTGAATCAAAATTGACATTTTGATTGTAACAGATCAAGATGGAAAACTATTCAGATTAAACTGCTTCAGTAGACTGTAAAACAATGTGAGGCCTCAAGCTAAAGAGTTTTCAAGGAAAGACAATATTACAGTGCTGCTACTGGAGTGCTGTTATTTGCTAAGAAAATATTCTGGTTTCCATTCCAGCAAAATGAACATCCTTTTAGTGTTAAACAAGAATGGCAGCAGACATTGTAATTGATCAGTGCAGGCAGACCCCAAGCTGACAGCAGTCAGAGCTACTGAGTGCAATGTCTGTTCAAGTGTTCCCTACCATTTATCTTACCATTGCCTTCTGCCTTATCTTCCTATAGCATAAGGACTGAGCTTGGGACAGTGTTCTGAAGTTGTGGTAACAGTGGGTTCCTTACATAACTACAGCCCAAATAAGGAAAAGTACTGCAGCTTTCAGTGCAGTGTAACTGATAGGGGGATACTGCCTGCTCACAGCTTAGGGGGTTTTATGGTTTTATTCTCACATACTGTAATAAGTGAAGATTATGTCTTTAATATGCAAAATTAAATCAGTTGGAGTAGTACCAGGCATCCATAATTTAACTAAAGTAATGAATGATAATTCTCACTTGTGTTGTTGATGCATAAATTTTGCAGGCCTTGGCCTAAAAAGAACTTAAAGGAAACCTAAAGATCTTTAATGAATTCTTATATTACTGTTTTACCTTTGGATCCACTTGGGAAAAGCAATACAGAAGGCAAAACTGGCCAGACAATAAATGCAAAGGAAGGAAAAGGAAAGAAGGAGCACACTGCTTGTGTCTTGGCTTCTTGCTTCAGTTACAGAGCTGATTTTTCTTTGGAAAATTGAAAAATAATTATAAATCAAAACAAATAAATTTGGGCTTTGAACTGTGTTAAAAAAAACAAGACATGTTATGAGTCTTGCTTTCTAATTAAAGCAGAATGCACACAGCTTTCTGTGTGAGATCCAGCAGAAGCATTATGTGTACTTATGTGTATGTTCCCTCCGTTCTCATGATCCTTTCTCACAGGCTTACTTCCATTTGGGAGTCAATGACAAACTGGGATTATCTGGAAGACCAGACAGACCTATAGGATGCCTTGGAACATCAAAGGTTGTTGCAAGAGCTGTTTTTACCATTGTTACTGATGTATATTTTAGATAAACATTGAATTGGCATCTGATTTTTGAAAAATCTGAGAAGTAATTCCAATTGCTGTGTGTAACTTCTAGTCTGGTACTGCATGCTGCTATAGTGCATGTGCATGAGCTGCAGTATGCTTCCCAAGGCATCCCATTACAGCACTGCTTGGCCAGGACAGACTGAACTCTCACTGAGATAGAGGGTAGATCTGCATACTTCACGTAAAAGAGAGTACTGAAAATGTAGGCTGTATCTTTTTTTTTCCCTTTAATGTGACTGTTCTATATTGATTATTACTTTGATAGTTTCAAAATCCCTTTTTTCCATTTCAGCTACTAGAGTGCTTCAGGTGTTTTTAGCAAAGCTCACTGGCTGCTTTCTCTCTCTCTCAACAGATTTATCGAATACTAGGGAAGACTGTAGTTTGCTACTCAATCATTTTTGATCTAAGCGATTTCTACATGTCTCAGGATGTTATGATGTTGATTGATGACATTAAGGTATTTATCTGTAACTTTGCCTTTGAGAAACTAACAAAAATAGAGTCTGTAGCAGAACAAACTGTGCAACTCAATAAAGCAGAAGATTGAAAGGGGAATGATGTATAGGGTATATTTTTCTAATAATAAACTTGCAGTTTGTGGTGGAAAGTGTATTAAGATGAATATCCTGTCAGGCCAGCATGAGTTCTAGCCAGTACCTGACAAAAACCCTCGCCCAAAAGTGATTGGGAATTCTGTAGTGCAGCAAGACACGTACCTTTTTTTTTTCCTCTGGAAAAATAAATGGTTTTGACTTAAAAGAGGAATGAGACCGGTCTGTTTGCCTCACCTGGAAGAAATATTACTTGACTTCACATAAATGTTAAAAATTGCCTTCCCTAACTTTAAGGCAGGCAGCAGTGCACAGCTTACCTGTCAAGTCCCCTGTGTGTGAGCAGCTACTTCCAGCTCACAGAAGCTGGCACTGGTTGTTCCATGCTAGTGGCTGATTAAAGCCTTGAATTCCCACCCAAGCTTACTGGGCTGTTACCTCCAGCTCAGTGCACCACACCCTGTCCAGTGGTGTCCAGTGCCATGTGATCCACTGGGAGTATCTGCAGTAAACTGGTGAACCAGCAGTGCTAGAAAGCTAGGAGTTTGGGCTGATGGGTTGTCCAGTGCTGTGTCTTGTGCTGAGTATTCTGGTGCACTGTGCTCCTATGCTCTTCTGTGTCTAATGCGTTCTTTGTCACCTAGAATGCACTGCAGTTCATTAAGCAGTACTGGAAAATGCACGGCCGGCCACTCTTTGTTGTACTTATCCGTGAAGACAATATCAGGTAGAGATTGAGAAAAGCATCATTTCCAGTGCGGTATTTTCCTAATTAATGGTCACATTAACATAGTTGTGTTTCTGATTTCAGAGGGAGCAGATTCAATCCAATATTAGATATGCTGGCTGCCTTTAGGAAGGGAGTTGTTGGAGGAGTGAAAGTTCACGTGGACAGAGTGCAGGTATGATGCTCCTGGTGATGACCAGATAAATTCTTACTGCCTCCATAACTACAATGTGCTAACTTCCCTAGATGTCAGCACAGCAGCTTTCAATATGTTGCAGTGTACTGATTGTAAAGATTTAATTCCTCAGCTGAGGTTATAAAAACTGGTTTGGGTTAAATGGAAAATGTCTTGCATCTCTTACTTATTCTTAATGCCCATTTCTCTTCTGCAGCTGTCAAAAGCCTTTACCTCTTCACCCTGTTTCTAAGCCTGGGCTAGATGGTGACAGTGCAGTTCCTGGTAGAGTGAGGTCTGCTTTGCCCATCAGTCCAGCTGCAACAGCTCAATCTCTGCACAGCTGTCACGTTTGGAAACAGCCTGTTCCTTTATGGGGAGGATTTGGGATAAGGGATGTTTCTAATGTCTGGTGTTTCCTTAATTCACATAATAGAATAAAATATTTATCTAATTGATATATTTCATATATAGGTATCAACATGGCTAGAGATAGAATGTGTGTCTCCAGTGGGATGTATGCTCTTTTTTTTTTTCCTGTAAAACATGCAAGGTATAATTTTATTTTAAAATGTGTATGCTTAAAAGACTTGAAGCTCTTCTCTGATTTGCACCTTCATTGTCATCATGTCTTCAAGCAGATATGCAAGTCAAAGAAGAAATGATACTAGCAATAAAAGCAAAGCAGGGTTTTTTTGTACTCAGTCATCTCACAGTGTAGCAGATCAGTATTTTATTGTAACTCATGTAAAAGGAAAAAGGAGGGTAGAAGTATGCACTCATTCACTAATGCTGGGATCTTTGTGGCTAATGAGAATCATAAGAAAACAGTCTTAAAATACTGTGGTACAAGACATCTCCTCTGGCAGTGTATAAATAGGAAATAGCTATGAATTTGGAGTGAATTGTCAGGAGTACATCAGATAAAGACAACTTTGAATTTCAGCTATATAATATCCTGAGCAGTGTTTGTAAGCTGCATTTGATGTGTAAGCTTAGGTGGTAATGCTTGGATTCAGGAATGACTATATAGAGTAGGAAATGCTGTTGTGTTTTCCTGTGACCCCACTGAAACTGAGGGGAAAACTACCCATCCCTTAGTGGTTCCTGAAACCACGAGTATTGTGACCCAGAACACAAGACCAAATGCAAATCCCTCATCTCTGGTCCTTTCCTCAGAGCAGTTATTTGGAGGGGCTGGACAGTGCCTGATGAAGCTGTGCTCTGCAGGCAGAAGGGGAGCAGACTGCCAGCAGAGAAAGAGAGCAGCCCTGAGAGAGTTCTGCTGTCTTAAGTGAGATCCTGAAAAGAGCACTGTTACTCTGAAGGTGCAAAGCTGTTTGGAACTGCAGATAAAGCTGCTACTTCATCAGTAGAAACCACCAGCAAAATATTGAGACCAAAAGACAATTCTGTTGTTATGTTTCTTCATCTTGGGTTTTTTTCAATTTTTTTTTTCAATTTTTCATTTCAGACATTAATATCTGGAGCAGTTGTTGAACAACTTGACTTCCTAAGAATCACTGAGACAGAAGAGTAAGTCTGTGTGTAAATAATAATGATCAAGTGTTTGATAATGAAAATATTTTCTTAACTTTGAGGAAATCATACACTTACTTTGCAGGGCTCCCATATTTAAGAGTTTGGAGGAGCTGGATCTTCCAAAGCATTCAAAAGTCAAGAGACAGTCCAGTACTCCAAATGCTTCTGAACTTGAGCAGCAACCAGATATCAATATTAATGACTGGAAAAAGAAGTCCACATATGAGATCCTGCAGAAACTTAATGTAAGAAAACTTGAAAAAAACAATAGAATTTCATTCTCTTTTTTAACAGCAACCTACCTAGTGCAACACTGGTGTCGTGGTTCAATGACCCTGAACAGCTAGTGACATAAAACATCTGATGTTCCTCTTCATACTTGGGGGAATCATCCTGATAGTTATCTTAACATCACAGAACTTTCTGGCCCTTCATGCTCTAACTGTTGGCTTGCCTCTCTCAGCTGGTAGTAGAAGACCATCTAGAAGGGGATCCATTTGTCATGTGTGCTATGAATGGGTATTTTATTGCTAGACTGAAATTCAGAAGACTTCACCAGTTGGTGTTCTTTCTGACAGACCGGTGCCGCCTTAGTGATTCTGAGGGAAGGACCCATCTGGCATTTTTCCTTCATCTAGCAGAAAAGTACCAGTGACTGCCTCTAGATCCAGTGTTTGATAGATGCACACACAAACTGTTCTGCTTGGTTTCCTATGTCAGTACAAGCATTTCTGCTGTAAATGAGAGGGCAGAAGAACAGAAAATCAGGAGACATTTCCAAGGCCAAATTATTACAAGTTCCTGTGAACCACAGACAAGCCCGTACAAGCAGCAGTGACAGGGATACAGCACACAGAGTGAAATAGTTGTGAAGTCCCCTTTCAAAGAAAATTGGTAGGCTGTTTTCTAATTAGAAAAAAAGAAAAGGCCTCTTGGTTTCACTTGAGACTGTTAATAGCTCTTGTGGTTTTGCTCTGCTGAGAACCTGAAGGCTATTTGTGCTTCTGTTGTTTTTTTAAGGACTGCAATTGCCTAGCAAGTCAAGCATTACTCTCCAGTGTGCTGCTTAAAAGGGAAGGACCGAATTTTATCACCAAGGAAGGTAAGAGCTGCTTTCCTTGGACTATTCAGGAAGCAGCTGTAATGACCATGAATAATGGCCATGCATGCAGGCAGTTGTGTAGCTATTTTCTTTGCCATTTAAAGCAATTTCTGCATTAAATGGGACATGCAAATTCATAGCATGGTGGGGAAAGAGCTACTAAATATATGAACTCTGAATGTTTATAGACTGGTGCTATATCTGGCTGTCATTTTGATCACACAGATATAAAAAATAGGGGATTTGACCTTGTATAGAAAATGGAAACTAAAGATAAGTTAATGTTTCTAACAGTCTAAAATGAGTGAAGATTTATATTGAATTTTTATTTTACTTCTGTGTAATCAGATTTTAAATCAATGAATCTGTGAAGCCTACTCTAATTTTGTATTATAGCTTGATACAAAAGTACAGGATTTAAATTCATGTAAAATAATTCAGAAGAGGCTACTGAGGCTTATGGCTTCTGTGCTGAAAGTTTTAGTGCATTGTTTTTTTTTTTTTTCAAAGACTGCTTGTTAGTTGCCTTTGAAAATATGAATGCTCCTCAGAAAAAGAGGAATGTTGAGATTAAATAACACAGTTACTCAGCAAGCAGTGTAACTTGCCACCCCATGTTATACAGTCCTGCTTCGTAATTGTGAACTAAGACAGCTGGCTCCTGTGAGGATGAGCTGGCACTTGGACATGAATATACATTGCATCCATATTGCTGTATTAAAAGTAATGGAAAACAGTGTCAAGTGGAATCAAATGAAATGGCTGACACATAGTGCAGTGTTGAAACACAGTGTAAGGTACAAGTCACAGTGGGAATCTGAGGCAGCAGGAATCTTCCCCACCATTACCTCTACTGGTGTCAGGCTTCATGAGCCTCTGCAGCTTGCTTTAGTCCTGCTCTGCTCTGAAAACCATGTAAAGCAGAGTTCCTAACCTCTGCAACCAACCAACCACCAGCAGAACACTTTTGTCCACTAGATCATGATGATGAACTTAAAAACACCCTTGAAACTGTTGAGACTGAAAAAAGTACTGCTGTGCCTTTGACTGTACTCCAACTTGTACAGACCTTTTTGTGCCACCCTGCATGGAATAACCTTTTTAATATGCACCTTGCATTAAACAGACTCTGAGTCACTGACTAAATGTTCCTGTCTTACGACTGCAGATTACTAAGACTGACATTAAATAATCACACAGTCAATAAAACACAAATCTAAAAATAAAAGCTGAAGAGCCTTTGGTGTTGCAGCTGCCAGGCAGAGGCTGTGGTTCTGTGAGTCAGCTTCCGCCGCTGCTGGTACAGATGAGATTGCTGGTCCCCTGTCACTGCCTGCCGTGAAAAACTGCCACTCCACCTGGGAATTTCAAACAGAGAGCTGAAGTCTAAATCATAGAACATTTGTCACCACTTTTACCTTCACATAATGGTCCCCACTTGACCCCTGCACAGTTGATGGGAGATGGTAGCAGAGCAAGCTGATCAACTGTGAGCTGACAAAAGAATGGTGTCTATGTTGTGATTGAGGAATTATTGTACTACCTGACTGCTCTGAATCCCAGATGACCTACTTTGATTTAGAAGCAGTGCTCTTCCCTTTTCCTGCCCTCTCTTTAGGTCATGTCTATGCACTATGCTAGTTTAACACATAAGATTCACAAAATGTTAGTTGATTTGGCAGAGAAAACGAGCTTGGAGAAGAAGAGTTGTAAATCAGGAGTATATCTGGGCAGTATGTGTTGCACATTGTGACAGTGGTAACTGGCTTCCCAGACTAGTGCTCACCCAGTCACTGACCCATCTAGGGTTATTGAGGGCAGACCCCAGAGCAGTGGAACAGCCTCTATTTCACACTCTCCCACCTTCCTCTAAAGCCAAACTTTTACGTCCCATTCTTACACAGGTGATCTATTATTCCTATAGAAAGCTGAAAAAAACTCACGTTGTGGGGACTGGCTATGAGAATGCTTGTGACTACCCTGTCAACCACAAGACTTCCCTGTTGCTTCTCATAGGATTTAGCTCAAGAAAGTGACACGGCAGTGGAGAGAGGATCCAGATCCCACAGAGAAAATGCAGTGGGCAGGTCAGGATGTACCTTAGGGTGGGGGTACCCTTACAGGACAGACCTGTGTGTAGGTTCCTCAGCCCCAGTGCACTGCAAGAACAGCTGGTGTCTGTAGAGCTGAAATCTGGTTTGGCTTCTTGTGTAACAACATGGGACTGGAGTGCATCTGAATTCTAGTTGTTAGGCAGGATGTGTCAGTGCTGCACTAAAGCTGATTCAGAATTAATTGACTCATTACATTTACCTTGCTACGGTTAAATGAAAACCTGTGTGGTGTTTTGATGTGTTCTGGGTTTTTTTTGTTTGTTTTTAATGCTTTTAGGTACAGTTGCTGAGCACATTGAAAGAATCTACAGACGAGCTGGCAGCAAAAAGCTCTGGTTTGTATACATATATCATGTTCCTTTGGGTTTACACCAATTATTTAACCTAATGTGTTTATATAATAAAGCTAGAGCCTTATACCCTTAAAAGGGGCAGGAAATAATGACAGCTTTACCTGGAGAATTGTGGCTGAAGATATGGTCTGTGATGCTTTAGAAAGCTTTAGTATTTCCTTACTGTCATCTTTTCAAATAGAAGTGTAACTAGGTAATTTTGAGAGAGCTATTGCTGGTGTATAATTCTCACTAAATTGGAAGAATCAGAGAAGAATACTAATACTCATTTCTTACAGGGTACAATAGAATATCTATAGCTTTCTGTACAAAGATTGGTGACCTAACAGAAGTCTGTTAAGTTAACACTAACACCGTTTGTTTATTGCCCCAAAATAATTCTCTTTGAGCCTGGCTTTGTCACAATTACTTTTAAAAGGTGTCAACAAGTAGGCTGGTGTTCAGGGGTTGTTTATTAATTTCTTTGCCCTGAAGCTCAGTAGAAATTTCATTTCTTTTTATTGAAGAAACTGGTTCAGCCTGCTCTGAATTTTGTTCTTACTCTATTCCTAACAGAGGAGCCTGTAAAGATAAAACCTGATAAAAACTTTCTTTTATTTTTAATTTTTAGTCTGTTCATCCCATTAAACAGGGCCTTTGCCAATGATAAGGTAGAACCAGAATCCCTCAGTGGTATTTTTGGTAAACAGTAAAAATCAGAAGTATTTTCAGGAACAAACTGTGTAAACTGTTTCTCATTTCTCTTCCACGGTTGCCATGTGACATGTACATAGGTTGGTGTTGCGCTACAGTGCTGCATTTGCACAGAAATTTTCTTCTTCTATAGTCCCACATATTACCACTTTACTGGTACATGGGAAACAGGTAAAGTGCCCAGAAACCTAAAATGGAGCTGGTGAGGTTTTTCTGCTTATTTGCATTTTGCTAGTATCAGCTAATGCATTTTTAAATGCTTTGCTCTTGAGAAGCGTGTAGCAGTTTTCACAGGAATCAACATCATCTGTTTGAACCTTTCACTAACACTCTAGAATGTTACGACTGGTTCATTATCTCTGTGGATAAATGATTGTCAGCAGCCTCCAAGCCTCTGCTAGAAAAGCTCAAATACAGGTCTATTGGTTTGTATTTTGTCAGGAAATTACGACTGGAAGTATTTACATCGTTAAATGTCGACTGCAGAGATGAAAAAAATGTTTTTCTTTGACATTACAACTAGTTTTTACCCTAGCTGTTGACTCAAGTTTATTTTCATGCTACCCATTTGAAGTACTACTTCAGCATGGAAAACAAAACGAAGTCTTGGTGTTACATGTTGCGTTTTTCCCTTAAAAAATCTTTCTAAATCTATTCTAAATTTCCTTAAATAGACTAAAAACTTACCGGTTACCTTGTGAAATCATGACCATGTCACCAAAGAGAAGCTGGCATCTCCTACTTGTCTGTTTCAAGATGATGCTGAGAAAAGAACAACAAGCTTTTTACGGAGCTGGTAGTTTAATGAGTTCCGACTAAACAAATTTTTGATCAATTAATCTGCATCTAGACTACAAAATGAAAATCCAGAGAGTATTACATAAAATCTGATCCAAATTCTGCTTTATAAATAATGTACATATTTACTGAGTTAGTTTTGGGATCTCTGCTGTGGCAGACTTCAAATTTACTTATGAAACCATTAAACTACCTTGTGATATGCAGTGGGATTGCTCTGTTCTCTGCCCTCAGGTCTGTTGTGCGCTTCGCAGCAAGTCTTTTAGGTAAACTAGTGGACAGCCTTGCACCGTCTATTACTAATGTTTTAGTTCAGGGCAAGCAGGTAAGTCTCTACTCCTCAGAAATGGATTAAGGAATGGTAACAAAGATTAAACAAATGGGCTTTTCAATTGCAAATGCTTCTTTTAAAAATAACCCATGGCATAAAAAATCTTTACTGAAGGAGAAATATCCAGAAAGGACAGATAGTTAGTACTTGCATATACCACAGGCTAGTAAATTTAATGACAGAAAGTTACTGACAATAGGTAAGAAGGGAAAAGGCATGATTCCATAACTGTAGTGGTTATAGATACGCTCTCATCTCACAGCAGCAGAGGCAGGGAAGCAATAAAGCTTCTGTTTAAGACTGAATGGAGATGTTGTCACTCTCTCCGTAACTAAAGACAACAGATGAGTGGCAATTGGGCAAAATGTCTTTCAGGATTTTACTTTCCTGTCTCAGTTTAATCATCAGCATTTCTTCCTTTACTAATGTGTCCTCCCGAAACCCCAGCACTGTCATTTTAATTAATTTAATGAAGAGCTGTTTCCAAATAACTGCAATGCAATATTATGCGTTTTGTTTAAAGAATGTGTGTGTACTCGCCTCTGTGCAGTGCTGGGATGACAGATTTCTGCCTTACTCCAGGCTGAGGTGTGGCTCTGTGCTGCAGGCACTACAGAGGAAGCTGCACCTGCATGCAGCCTCAGCTGTAGCTCTTCTCAGCTTTTTAACCTACCTTGCCTTCATTAAGCCCTTTATAACAATGATTTTTATTATAGGACAAAACTTAGTATTGCTGTATTTTACTGGCAGCACATGAAAAGGAAATCAAGAGTTTTAACACATTTTTTAACAAAGAAACAACCTTTTTTTGTACGTAATCTAGAATATATATTTTCTTAAAATGAAGGCTGTTAACTTTTGGGATGCTATTAGAAATACAAACCCAAAAGTATGAAATTAATTCAAGTGATCTCCACAGCTGAACTGTCAGACATGAAAGACTATCTCAGCCTAATGTACCATTGTGATTACACAGCCAGTTTTGAAAACAAAGCCGTGGTCCTGTATTTTTATTGGTATTTGCAGCAATATATCCTATATTTACTGTGGTCTTGGGTGAATGTTTTAATAGCATCCAACTAACAGTATTAACAAGTGTCATTGGCATGAAGTTATTGGCATTTTTGTCTTGCAAACCAGTAAAGCAGAGTTGATGAAGCTGTATTTCTGAAATGCTGCTTTGGTGCTTTTACACTTGTCTGTAGCTTCTGAACTGTTTTCAATGTATCATAGGTGACGCTTGGAGCTTTTGGACAAGAGGAAGTAGTCATTTCTAATCCCTTATCCCCAGGAGTGATTAAGAACATCATCTATGAAAAGTGTCATTTAGAAGATGAAAGAGAAGCTGTAGTCCAGCAGGAACTTGTCATACATATTGGCTGGATCATCTCCAATTCCCCAGAACTTTTCCGTGGCATGCTGAAGATCCGCATCGGGTCAGTAAAGAATCTGTTGTTGTTCTTGCTGCTATTGCTGCAGGGCAGCATCCACACTGCTACAGCAGGGCTGCCAGCCTGCTACAATGGGAATGCAGGATGCTGCAGCACAACCTGCATGCTCCAGCTGTACCTTGCTAGGGAGGTACAATTCTGGGTACACACCTAGCGTCTCATTTGACAGTCAGCAGTGTAAGGGGCAGGAACCACAAGCCTGAATCAAGTTCAGAACAATCCAGTAAGTCAACATAAAATCAAAACCTTTTTGCACTTAAACACCTTTTCTGTCCCTCCTATGGCTCCGTGTTACTCTTCTTGCCTCCCTTTCCTCATTCTTTGTGACTGATCCTTTTTGCAGTCTTTTTTCTTTCTTCCAAGGTTAATGCTAGAGATTCAATTTCCTTTCTTTCAATGCTATCACCCACTGCAGTAAGCAAAATTAACCTTGTTGCAGAAACACCATTCCAGTTCAATAATGATTTGATTTAGTATCTTGTTACTGATTTGTTTTCAGGGTTTCATGTTGAAATAGATCAAATTCCTGACAGCCCTATTACTGTAAAAACCTCTACCCACCTATTACGAGTGAAGAGTTTGGTAGGACATCCACTCGTGACTTGCTATGCTGTGTAGGCAAAGAGAAAACACCAGTGAATGATTTCCACACACACATTTGGGTCATGAGTGAAAAAAGAACCTATTCCTAAGCCATCTTGTTTGTTCATCTTAGGAACAAGAGAAGGACAGTATTCACCCACTAAAAAATATTAGTAGTGCTCTGCAATGTGTCTGCATTGCCTGAGAATATCTTCTATCTGCATCTTCAAGAAATGGTGCTTAGAACCTTCAAATGGAAAGCAATGTTCAGTCAGCTGGCCCAATTCTACATGGAATCTTAGGATTGTAGTTACTGAGGATCATTTGGAAAAGGCTGTGGCTTGGCTTACATCAAGAGTGTTCTGCAGCTGGTAGGCTCAATAATGAAATGCCTGTGGAAAATGGCTCTACTGAGGGCAAGGTAGCTGTGTTTCCTGATAGAGTAAGGCTCTCTGCTGCAACCCAGACTGGAGCAGCTGTTATATCATGGACTGCTTGAAAAAACGAAGTTTCTTTTCCCTTTTGAGAGTAATACTTGAACTGTAGCAATGTAGATGGTCAGAGACTGGGCTCAAAACTCAGTTATCCTGCTTCAGATGTGCCTATACATGATTTCATCTTTTATACTAGAGGCTGTAGCACTGTTTTCATGTAATGTGCAGAATAAAATTCAGCATGTTCCTTCAGTAATTTGCTACGTTCTGCCTCTCAAATACCTAAGGCTGGAAGATCTTCAACATTGCCATATTTTAATTTAATCAAATCATTTCAAAAGGGCATAGCAAAAGTGTGCTAGACTGCAAAAAGACATTTCAAAGACTAAAACTATAAATAAGCCTTGAAGTCTTGTAAAATGTAAAATAATTTATTTTTTATGGTTTAGTTTGTTGTGTTGTTTTGTTGTTGTTTTTTTAACTTCTCAGCAAAATGCATATACTGTCTGAGCATAACTTTTAGTAGGAATTTTAACATCAAAAGTCAGGTAAGTGATTGTCTTAATAAACATGGGACTATGGGGAGTATGTGGCCAAGTGTATGGAAAACATGCTTCAGAACCCATTTCTTACAATGTTTGCATTGTCCCAGTATGATCCAGACTGATCAAACACAAAAATCTGTGTAATTTCCACAGTACAGTAAGAGCTGGAAAGTATCTGTTTGGCATTTTGTGTGTCTTGACAGCCAGATATAGGCTTATGTGGAATTCTTATGAGCTGTTTTATTAGACTAATTTTTCATCTTTGGAAATTTTATATTAACTTAATAAATGTGTTTCTCCCTTCACTTCAGATGGATTATTCATGCCATGCAGCATGAACTGAAAATCCGTGCTGGGGATATGCCAGCCAAGGACTTGTACCAGATGTCCCCTAGTGAAGTGAAGCAGCTTCTGCTGGATATTCTTCAGCCGCAGCAGCAGGGGAGGTAAGGAGAGGTGTGGGTTTGTGGCACCTGTTTTCATTCATAATAGGCTGTTCACATAATTTTCAGTTCTAAGCTACTCTGTATACACTTGAAATCACCAGGCATCTGCCATCATGAATACACTTATTTAAGGAAAGGTAGCAAAAATGCACTTTTTCATTCTTTCACCTGTTTCCAGGTTCTACAATTGTTTCTTTTATATTGCATTTCCCCTTTTCATCTTTTATCTTTGCAGAAGTCTTTCTTTGTAGTAGTTATCTCAGTACTCTGACAGTAAAGCATTACATTGACGTGCAGAAAGGAGACAAAAATTACTCAATAGCATCTACTTAACTTGTAAGAAGTGTTTGTCTGTTATTGTGTCCTCTTCTAGCTTGTTATGTGAATTCAGAACAGATGTGCTCTGAAATTCTCAAGGGCTAGCAGTGTTACCTGGAACTTGTAATCTTTTCTCCAAGCTGTCACTAGCTGTTAAAAAGAGTGAAACCTTGTGATAAAGTGTGTAAGGCACAAGTTAAAATTATCAGTACAGTTAAGTGGAAATATTGTAAGAATAAAGTCAAAAGTCCTCCTTTAGGTTTTAGTTCTAGTTGTTAAACTTTGGCACGTATTACAGCTGATAATTTTTGTAGTCTGTCTTCAGGGATGATGGCCTCTTCTCTCAACAGAGAGGAAATACACTACACATCACACTGCTTATGTTCCTGCTTAATTCCAAACACATTGTGGTTTGGTTTTCCCCCCTAGTCTATGCCTGAGAGAAACTCCCTAAATCAGTGTCTGCTTACTCTCATTTTATTTGTCTGCTGTAGACTCTCTCCAACCAACTGACCACGTCCTCTGCATCTCCCCCATGCTCTCAGCATCTAGGTTGCAGTTTTGAATGCTTGCTGTGTTCTCTCTTGCTGACATTATTCCTCTCAAACCTTAGCAGACCCCCCCTTGGTTCCTCTTTGCACTGTTTCTCATTCAGTGTTATGCTCTTCAGGAAACAGCTAGGTCGCTCACTGTAAGCAATTCAAGCACCATCCTTCATCAGAGATCTGAGTTGTAATGCCTTCTGCTTTTGATTCCTTTCACATGGAACTGCTGGGCCAGCAAAGAGCACTCTTCTGGTTCATTCTCTGAGGAGGAAGACTCTTCTTTGTGGGTTGTCTGAGTACAAAAGCTGGCCAGCCTATCCTTCAAAACTTCCTGTACAGTAGTACTACCTGTTTACCCATTAATGGCTTGTCTTTAGAAGTTATTGTCAGGAAATACAGAAATACAGAACATTGTATCCTTGCATTTTCTTTGTGACAGTCTTTCCTACTATTGTGATTTTTTGGGGGGGTGGGAATAAAAAAAAAATCTGCTACTGTGATACCATGTATCACTGCCCATTAGTTTAATGATGAGCTAGTGGAATATTTACCTCCCTAACAGGATCTCCACAATCAATCTCTCTAGAAGTTTTCCTAGATGGTAAAATGTTTGCAGTTTTCCCATTCTTACACTGAGCTCCATGAGACAATACCACATGTATAGATATCTATCCACCAATGGAGTGCAGACTGCCTCTGATACTCTTTTTGACCTTTTCTTTATGTGGTCATAAGATTGCAGTTAGCCTTTTTAAAACGGATGATTCTTTTTTGTAATGGTCCAAAATGTTATAAAACTCATTTTGCTTATATGCTTTACAGGACTTTCTCCCTTACTGTAGTAATTTAGATAGTTTGGAGTATTTTTGATATCTTCAAATGCTTCTTTCTTCATATTAAGAAAGCAACCTTTTATTTTTATAACAAATTGTCATTTTGTTTTTATGAATGTTTTCTTGTCCTAATCCAAGGACAGGGCTGTACAGAGACTGAGGTGAGACTGTCACAATAGACACATTTTTTGGCAGTTGTGTTTTATTGTCCAGTGATTTATGTGACTTTTTCTTAATTCGTCATGTTAATCCAATACAGTTAAACAGGAAAAAAACACTGCACATTGGCTCTATCCTGGCAGTGGGAATGAGTATTCAATAGTAAGTCTACTGACTTAGAACAATGACAGTTACTGTATCAAAATTGCTCTAAAGCCCTCATTCTAAATAGCTCCTTTGTTCTCAAAGCATACCCTTTTGCAAGAATATTGAACCAAGACACAAAACTATTAATTACTTTTAATCAGAGCTTTGCTTGCCAGGGGAGCTCTCACTACTATCTTACTGTATAAAACTGGATTTTGTACTTGAAAGTTAAAAACCAAGGACAGTAACTTTCAGGGAAAATCTTGTGTCGAGTATGTGTGGTACTGCTACACAAGACTGAATTCTGCACTGTGAATCTACCTATTAAAATCATACCCATGGCTGCCACTACTTAAATTGTACTGCTGGTGTCTCAGACATTTCTGCTAAAGCCCTGTTGCTGTAGTAATACTGAGAAAGAAAATTATTAACATTAAATTGCAGACTTCATAGCTGTAAGTAAAAAAAATAGTGGACATTATGCTTCTGAAGACAAACCAATTTTTAATTGATGGGAGAAGGTATCTATGTTTGTTCAAACCTTTAACAAAACTATTCTAATTTTCTAAATTTACAGGCCACTTGTTATTCTACACAGCAGCATAAAAAACCCTATCAGCAGCAATCCTGCCAGAATGCATTTTTCTAACCTTACGTTTAAATTAGAATGATAGGTGTTTCTAACTCACTGTCTAGTACATTTTCTGTTTTACAGATGCAGAATGTCACTGAGCTGTTTTTATATAATGAATTGCTGTGCCTATTGTAGTATGATAAGCCAGATTTTAATATTATAGTTAATACTGGTTTTTTTCAGCATATATAAATTTGTTGTCATAGATACCACACAGTGACTTCTGTTTCACTTACGTTTTAGTTTAATGTGACTTCAGTGATTAGCCATGATGCATTTAGGTTACTACTGCACTGGACAGGTATCAGTTAATTCTTCCACTCGGGTACATAAAGCACAAACTCACACATGAGAGTAACATTCTCAGCTCTGTACTGTAAGCATCTGGACTTGGCCCACGCCCCCTACACACAGCCCTGACACGTGTGATGCCAGTGCTTACCTGGATGGTGTAGAGAGCACACCAGGGCTGGGTTGTGCCCCTGGCACAGTGTCTCCTTTAGGTTGTCCCCCTCTCTGTCCACAGAAGCTGGCTTAACAGAAGGCAGATCGATGGTTCCCTCAACCGAACCCCTGCAGGATTCTACGATCGTGTGTGGCAGATCCTGGAGAGAACTCCTAACGGGTTAATAGTAGCAGGGAGGTTTTTACCACAGGTAAAGCTGGCAGACATGACAACTTAGTTCTGCTCTACCTAGTCTAATAGTGGTGATTTATTTCATTATTATTAATGTATGGTTTATAATGCATTATATAGGGTAATTTCTTCCTGTTAAGATGGGGGGGAACAAAACAGAATGTCAGTTAGTTCTTTCTATTAAAACACATTTATAAAAGCATAAGTCTAGAAGACCTTTTCCAAGTCACGGACTCTTTTTGATCTGACAGCAGTCATCAAAAAGCCAAGAGGCTTTATGTGGGTGTGGTTTTGTGTAATGAAAATGGGTGGTCTTTGAGTGAAACTATGATTTTGTTTTTCAGCAACCAACCCTATCGGATATGACCATGTATGAAATGAACTTTTCCCTTCTAGTTGAAGATATGCTGCAAAATATCGACCAGCCGGAATACAGGCAAATTATTGTAGAGGTCTGTGCCTCCAATCAATGATGTGCTATACTGTACAGGCCTATTCCTTTTCCTAACAGTTTCTAGGTCCAGGGGAAAACTGCTTTAAAATATCATTTTGCCCTGTGATAGTTTCTTCTTTCCCATTTTGCTGAGGCTGGATAGTAGTAAGTTGCTTTATGCTACTGAATCAGCTTCTAGTTTCCTTTCTCTTCTAGTTTCTCAGGCTTAACAGTGAGGCAAGAGGATGTCTGAGCTCCTTCCCCTCCCCTGCACATAATGTATAGTTTTTGAACAGATCAGGAGCATCTGTACCCTTGGTAACTGCCATCTGGTCTGTCAGCAGCATTCATTGTTAGTTCCCAAGTATATGCCTCTGGTGCTTATGAGTATTCCTCCACAGGAAAATCAAATCCATCTCAATTGTGGCTAAAAACTAATGGTCATGCTGCTTGCTGGAACATCCCCAGGTTTTGTTAAAAGACAACACAATTATCAAAACACCAGGTGACCAATACCTACTCTACTGCCCACTTGTAGTTAATATGACAGCTCACTCATCATGTTTATCTTCCTATTTTAACCCTCTTTCAGATACAAGGAATGTAAATTCTCTTGAGCTTTGATTGGTGTCTGTGGCCTTTGTTTTCTATAAACTTTGTCACAGTATGATTATATCATGGGTGATTTTCCCTCAGAACATCAACTGCTGAGGTTCAGACTGTGCTGCTTTTCACCATCTCTGCTGGCTGAGCAGCAGCATTGGTGCAGAGACACAGTAAACTGAATATACTGGAAAATAATTGCCTGACTCCCAGCAAAGTTAGTTGTTCATGTCAGTCACTTTCACAGTCACCAGCAAATGTAACCTGCCACACAAACCTACTTTTTCAGTGTTCTTTTTTTTTTCAGTCAGAATTCTGTTATCTGTGTGGTATTACCTGTGCCATTATTAAATAGCTTCCTGCTTGACAGAGGCATATATAGTCATTAACAGTGCTTTTATCTGTTTTGAATTTATTAAAAAATGGTCTTACAGTCTTTTTCTGCCTTCCAGTTGTTGATGGTTATATCTGTTATTTTGGAGAGAAATCCTGAGCTAGAGTTCCAGGACAAAGTAGACTTGGACAAAGTTGTTCAAGAAGCATTTGATGATTTTCAGAAAGATCACAGCAGTCTACAGGGAACTGAAAAACAAGTAAGTAAAATATTACTGTCTTACAGAATTTATACAAGTTAATTCTGAGCAGTTCAGAATAAAAAGCAATTGAGAGGAGTTCAGAATGGACCACAACTAAGAAATGAGTACACTAAAGTGCTGCCTAAGTCTGCAAAGAGCCTACAAGCAGAGAGAAGACATGCACTTTATTGATGAATTCTGAATTCCAACTGGTATAGTAAGAAAATGCTCACTATGCTTCATAACTCTGAAATGAGTTTGCATAAAGGTGAAATAGTTATAATATTCATTAGAGTGGGGGAACACTAATTAAGGGGAAGACTAAAACAAGAGTAACAAAAAAAACTGCAGCTGACCAAGGAAGTGTGAACTTGGTATCTTACATACACATTGGTATCTTATGTACACTGGTACATAATCTAATAACCAAATAATTTGTATTGACAATGCTGATATAAGAACTTGAAATGCAAAACTATTCATTTAAATACTAGAGTTGCAGTCATGAAGTAGGCAAGCTTTTAATCTTTAACACAAAATCCAAATAAATGAAGCTTGATCATTATTAAGTCGTTTTTAATGTTTACTTGAGTAGGATTTTAGGGTTTTGGCTTTAAAAGACCTCTAATTATTCTCATTACAAGTTCAGGTGCCTTAGAGCTCTGAAGCTCTGTAATAAACCAGGTTCACTGAACTGACTGAATATGAGTAAAATATGAAATATGAGTAAAGCTGTGGGACAAGTCACTGTGCTACTGAGCATGATCTTCATTGCTCCAGCTCTCATTCTGCTCAATATAATCAGATTATCTGTGCTAGTTCTGAATAATCTACTGCTTCACAACATGTTGATGTGAGCTTCCAAAAGTTTCAAGGTTCACCTTTCTGACACTGCTTTTTTTATACTAAGATTTGAAAGCAATCCAGATATCCAGCAACATATCACCCTGCAGATACCTCTGTTTTTAAAAGCACACTATTTTCTTGAAATTATGATTCTTTAGGCCTGCCCACTGTGAAGGGTAATGACTGTGGTTGTAGCCATAGCAAACTCAGACTTATCATTCACCCAAATGGCTGTTAAGTGCCAGCTCTGCACAGTATCTTGAATATGCTACTGACTTGTGTGACAAGCTGGAAATCCCCAATGGCTATAAACAGAAAGAAAAAGCCCATGCAAAATCCCATTTTTACTAGTGCTGCCCCAGCCTCCATTAAAGTGAAGGATTTTTCTCCAAGCCCAAATCTACTGACAATGATGGATGCCTTCGTGTCTCATGGGAAGAAATCTCAATTTGTAGTTGTTAATAGTATCTTTCACAATGTTGTTGTTGAAAATTCCTTCTCCTTAACATTAAAATTCCCTGGAACATGACTCTCCCAAATTCTTAGGCATATGCCCACTGACACTTAATTGTAGGCTACTTAGGACTGTTCTGATGATATCTGGTCTCATGGTTTCCTAACAAAGACTGCCGAAAGAACTCCTAATTTGCCTGAACTATGCTCCTCCGTTAAAGTGACTGGTAAACATTTTCAAGTCTGGTAATCCCCTGTTCACATGTAAAAAATGTCAAAGGTATTCACTCCAGTAATTTCAAATGCTCTCTACAACTACAGAAGTCTAGTATTTTCACCACACATTCTCTATCCTTAATTTCACAAATGTAACCAATTTCCTGAATTGAACCTTTATTAAAGCCAATGTAAAACTTGAGAATAAGCAAATGTTTTAACATCATTCACTGTACAAAGCATGTTCAGTGAAGGAAACACAGTTTGTTGATCTGATGAATGAGATGCTCATGGGATACCTGTGGTTTGATTCTTGGAATTTGTTTTTTTTTTTTTCTAAATACATCTTTAGTCAGTATCTCTACACGTACACCTAAGCACCTGGCTCCCAGTCATGCTGTGCTAGCACAGTCAGTTACCAAAGAGTGAAGATCTAGCTGCATGTTTTAAGAAAGCAGCTGTTCTCTGACACCTTTTGCATTTAAGAAAGTATGATAAAGGTGGTATCTGTCCAGGGCTGGAAAATTCAGTACAGAAATCTGTGCACTTTGAAATCTGTATTCCACATGGTCAGGTAAGTGGATCTGGGAGATTTCTGAAATCTAAGTATCATACTTTAGAGTCTGGAAAACACATTTGTATTTCTAACTTGTGTGATGCTTGTCATCTTCACTCCTTTTACATGATCAACACTAATGGAAGTCTCATGTCTCCCCTGCAGGACATGAGGGCATTCTACAACACCCACCCCATCGGGAAAAAGGGAACATGCAGCTACTTGAGTAAGGCTGTGATCACTTTACTGCTGGAAGGGGAAATGAAGCCAAGCAATGATGACCCGTGCACCATTAGCTAGAGCCTGAAAGACAACATAGGAATTGTCACTCTATTTAGTGTTCTGTGTATTTTTCATGCATGCATTAAAATACTGATTTGAAGAGTACCCCTGGTTAGTGATTTAAATGCATACTAACCTTTGCTGAAAGAAGTGCCATTAAAGATACCAAGTGCCACCTAATTTTTTCCTTTCTCAACTATGCAGCATGTACTCTGAGCACACAAAGTTAGTCCCGGGATATTTGATTAAGCTGAATAGGATTGTATTTATAATCTTAAATTATGAATTTAACATATACTGCATTTCTCTTGACATTACCAACTGAGATTATCTTTATAATTACAAAAGCTCATTGTAAATTCTAAATGTAAATTCTAATATAATTAATATGCATACCAATAAGTGTGAAAAATGTTAATCACACAATCGTGAAAATAAGAAAATTGGGGTTTTTATTATTATTATCCACACAAATGTGTTGTTTTTCTGTCTCAGTTCAGTTGACAGCATACATTTAGTTGGGGTTTTTAAATTTTACTGGTTGGTAACTGGATATACATGTTTCATCCTAGTCCAACAACTTTTTGTCTCTAGCAATAAATACCACTGTGGTTTTCCAATTATTTTTTAATAATCTATAAGGTAACAAGGATATGCTAAAAATATAGAAGTTTAAAGAATTCAAGATACAATTATTTATCTCCTAAATGTGTGCAAACAGTGTATGCTATATGCTTTATTTTGTTGAAAGTAATAAAAAGCAAATGCTTGTAAAAACCTGTCAATAAAAATACTTTAAGCTATTTGCAAAGACTCCTGTTGATTTCAGTGACAGACTTTAAGGTGCTAAGGAAATTGCCTCAGATTGACTGGTGAAAGTACCTCTTTTAACACCACAAAATAAATTAAAGCTTTAGAATTGGGCCTCAAATTTTTCATAATTAAATAAATAGTGACTAGCTACAACTCAGCTGTCAATAAAGTGTTGCCATGTTTGTATTATAGGCAGGTAGTTTAACTTACTTAAAGGGCAAAACTAATGTCAGAAGTGATGGAGTGAATCTGGACACAAGAGGAATCATTAACTTGAACAGACTTAAGTAGCAGTTACTACTTCCCTGATTTGCCAAACTTCCCCAGCAATCAAAGAATCAATCCTTCTCAAACTAAAATAGTAAAAATTGGGTTTTGAAGGAGGATAACCATTAAAAAATCCCTTGTAAATGACCTGAAGCATGAGTGAGGTTTGAAAAGCTAATTTGGACTAAAAGAGTAGGGGTCCAATGCTCTTCCCTGCTGCAATCCATTTACCATCCAAGGAACAGTGAGGAACAGTTTTCCTTCCCTAGCTGCCTACAATGTGGCAGGGAAGGAAAATCCAGAAGAAATACACACGAGCTACTCCCAGTTGGGTACAGTACTGTAGGACTGCAGTGTGGGGCTGCAGCACTGCTCCAGCAACAGACTCAGGGGGCAGCAGTTCTAAACACTGAATGAGCCATCGTTTAAACAGCAATCCAACATATCCTCTCATTTTTCACTTCCTTACTGCAGCAGGAGCCATTAACTGCAATACATTTCACTTGCCTTTTTTGGTTTGTTTGAAAGCAGTGCTTGCAGATGTCGGTGATTACAGAGGTGGCATGCATGTCTATTTCTAGTGGTTTTAAAAATACTCAAAATGGAAGTATTTCTTGCTATACAAACACAGAACATAATTCTTGTTTACAAACTAAATCCCACTGGAAAGGCAACATTCCTTTAATACCAATCTACAGCATACTTCAGAGGCATTGGCATTTTCAACAGCACTGTTTGATTTTACAATTACTTATGATTTATAGCATTGAAATTAGAGAGTTACATTATCTAAAGAAAACAAGTATTGTGTCTGTGTGTCTTGTGACCTTGTGCACATTATCTAAAGAGAACAGGTATTGTTTCTGTGTGTCTTGTGACCTTGTGCATATTATCTAAAGTCTGGGGCCTGAAGAAGGTACACACTGATGTTAAGAAAGAAGGGGATGGTTATCAGCTAAAACAAAGGATAAGCAGAAGAGGACCACTTAAGCAAGATCAATAGCTTACTGAGCCTGCGCGGGACGGGAGGTCAAATAGCGGACAAGGGAGGAAGACTTCTTACTTCCTCCAGAAGACCCCTGCCCACCTCCAGAAGACCCCTGCCCACAACCACCGAACTGCAGTGCGCAGGCGTTAAGAGGGGGAGAGATAAGATAATGATTTCTCGGAAAACCACACCTTTTCCTGGAACTAATTGGGCTAGTCCCTCCTTTGTTAATTGAATATGTATGTTCTCCCTTATAAATAACTGTTAACTTTACAATAGGGTGTGCTTGTTAGGAGGAAAGATCCCCCTTGCACCCAGCGCTGCGAATAAAGAATACTTGCTACTAATAATAAAACTGTGCAAGCTCCTTTCGAGAATCAGCATAACTGCACTTTAATTCAACTAGCAGGATCAGCAGTTTGCATTTTTATAACACCACTTCTAACTGCTTCACTTCAGTTCTTGCTCCTCTAGTACCTCCAGTAAGGTTCAAGTTTGCTGGTGTTGGTCAGAACCTTGTCACCTGCAAATGAATGAAAACCCTTCACTGCTTCTCCTTCTACAACCTTGCAATGAAAATCCAATGAAAATGCAGACTATTCATATTTTCCTTTAAGGTTTATGAAATTGTGATTGTGGCAATTTTTCAGCTTCTACAAAATAAGGCTATGTACCTAGATTAGAAGACACCACAGTCTCTGAAAAAGGTTCTCATGTCCAGAAGGACAATACCATTAATTTTCCTCTTCCTGAAGTAGGGACAAGTAAGAATCTTGACAGAAATGGCTCTTGCACAGCATGCCAAATAAATTATAGCTTTAAAAGACAATACAAGACAATTGGAAAAGAAAGTAAAATTTCTACTCAAGTAAACGACACTGTAAAATGTTTGAAATCACAGAGGAAAGAGAAACCTTGCTAAAGAATAAAGAATAGCAGAAAATAAATGACAAGCCAGATAGTTTTCAAACAGCCATAACTCAAGCACTGTGTGGCTAATATTTAGCAAACTTTGTCCTGATTCCTTCAAAACATTCTGCCTCAAGAGGACAAGGAAAGAGATGCACTTGGGATTTCAGATTTCCATGGTGATTCGCTACATTTAGGTCACACACACACACACACACACACACACACTTACTTTCACAGTGCTCCAGAACTTGAATAAACTGAATAAACCATTCTGCTTACACCAGGGGAAGTGGGATCCATTCAAACAAGAGGAAAACAATCAATGAAACAGTTTAAAATAAAGCTCATAAAGCAGGTTGTTTTCCCAGATTCCTTTATCAGATACACTTGAGAGTAAGATCAAATGAATCCAGCTAAGCACACCACAGGAAAAAAACCTCCATTTTCCTCTGCTATTAGAAAGAGGAGAAATACCAACTTGCAGTGGTAACTCCTGATGTAAACAGGTGTAACCCATCCCCTCTCCAACCCTCAACTAACCACCTTTGATTTTGCCAAAACACCATGGGTCACTGTGACATTGTTAATAGGTGTCATGGTTACAGTACCTCAGACATTCCAAACTTGTATTCCTCAAGAGAATTCAGAAACTAAGAAGTTGATGCAATTCAAAGTGGACTTTCTTAGCATGTTTGTGCCATATACTTTCCATACACATTTGCAGTCTTACTTTGCCTGCTTATCAGTGCAACTGATACAGAAATCATATAGAAAAGAGATAGACAACCAGATAAGTAATAAACCAGTCTAGCAAATCTTCATTACTTGCTATTCCACTGCAGAAGAAAACCTAGTAAGAGAGCCTAATCTGAAACAGCTTTTGTTGGAGCAGTCCAGGAGCAGGTACCATCATGTTATCAATCAAAACACTGACAGTAGGGACATCTTCCTGAATAATGTTTTGTCACCAAGGTCTGGCAGCATACAGTGTATTTGAGAAGAGTAGGTTTAGGATTAATGTGATTAATACCATTAGATAGCTACCATTCTGCTTTTGTCATTTAAGTCCCATATTTTTTGTATTCACTGCTATTTAAAATACTTCCTTAAACCTGGTATGCGGAGTACACACCCTGGGAATTCCTCAGGAAATCAAGCACTCAAGATCAGTGTCTTTTTATGTTTATGTACCTCCTACAGTTAGTTTTCAAGGAAGCCCACCTGCTTGACCTACAGCATTTTTAAGACTTCAAATTATCCTTCTGTAAAAATGCTTTTCAGCTACATGGGTATTCCAGTACTACTATCACTGAGTGACATATAGTTAACAACAAAATTAACTCAGTGCAGTGAGAGCATAAACCCAGAAAAGCCTTTGTATGCCTGGTTGTAAGAAAAAAAAAAGAATGAACCAAAGGAAGTGGGAGTGGTGGGACAGTCTGATGCCTAAAATATAAATTAAGAAAATACAGAGGTGCAGTTAATTCTGCTGAAGCCTGTATATCTCATCCCAAAATCAATCAAGACAGTAGCTTGATTGGATTTTCAGATAATTATGATCCACAAACCCCCTGCCAAACATATTATCTTCTCCAGAACTGTGACAGTCTTAAACTAATGAACTAAGTCTTGAGGCATGTGAAGAGAAAATTAAATAACTGAGAAAGTCTATGCTCTGCCATAAACAGCAAATGCAGCAGCACTATAAAACACTGCTGGGAGCTCAAAGGAAATGTGCTGGATTACATACATTGCTCATATCTACTGCTTTCACACTGGAATAGGGAAGAAGCCATGGGTTGTACCTGTGACTATGGGGACAAAGTAAGAGGGAAACGCAGCTGGGGTCTTAATGAGAGAGAACCAAGGATTTCCCCTTGGTGGTATGATCCTGTGTTTTTGGGGGTGTCTGTTTTGTGGGAATGGACTAAGAAAGTTGTATTCTTTTCATTTACCATCACTCTGTACATTAGAAACTAAAAATGACAGGTATTTTTTCCATGCTTTTCCTTGTACACATGAGCAAAAGCTGGAACAAAACCAGTGCAGAAACACCAGATACAAGGAATTTTGAACTCTGCTTATGATAGGTGTTTCCTGAATCAGACTCCCCTAAAAGGTTTGCAGAAGTTCCTTAAGTAAGCATTCTGTAGAAGTGCATGCTTCTCTAAGGGAAAAGGAACAAAATAACTTCCCGTCTTCACACAAATTTTTGACCTGATCTGAAAGGTAGTATCAATTAAGTCTCTTAATTCATAAAATCATTCTTAAAAAGAAGTGCTCTTTGGAATGATGCCAGACAGTAAGGATTAGTGCCAGACAGTAAGGATTGAGCTCACCTTAGCTTGATCCCTACAGCAAGTGGCATAAAGCCTAGACAGCACTTTTAGAATTCTAGTGCTTTCTGGGATGAAGTTGAGGCCAGAGAGAAAAAACTATGACATCACACCCAGGTAAAAAGAAGAAAACATGTAGGAACTGTTTCTTAACTTTCACATTAGTGAACCAATCAAAAGGAAGAGGCCTGAAGGCTCTATACCTAGGCACATCAAGAAATCCACTCAGGTCCAAGTACATAAAGGAAGAGAGGACATCATACAGTTTTATATGTGTACAAGACCACAGATCTAAAACTTGCCTATCACTCTGTCCAGGTAGAAAACACATATATTACTAAAAAGCAACTCCCAAGAAAACAATTTATAAAGATATCTTCAAAACCCACTTTCTACCACATAACTGATGACTGATGAATAATGCATGTGTGTCTCTGGGTTATATTCCAAAAAGTAAAACATAACATCTAATTCCACTTTGAATTGGAATAGAACTATATATTGAACTATATCTTCTTTTTCTTTCTTGCCTAAAGTGGCTCCAAGCATTTCAAACTCCTGGCTTGCTTATGAAGACTCCTATTCCACTAAGTGGTCTCTGCAGTGGGGTTGTCAGTTAGCCATGCCAATAGAACCTACAATACTGGTATTGCTTGTGTATGAGTCATCTGGCTGCACTTCAGACTCCCATAGGCGACGACTAATCTGACTCACACGCAAGTAAGAACAATTTTCTGTGTTCCAGTGATAGACAGGGTGTATTTAGTTAGGTACACTACACAGTTAACTTCCATTTCCTGAAGATAAATCATGCTCCAAAATTTAAAGGAAACATTAATGATGTGCTTAGAGAATATTTTGGCACATTCTCTTAACCTACAATGTTACATGCATCTGTTATATAATCTATAAAAATAAAAACCAACTAGAAAGAAAATGTTAAGAAAGAGATTCTCCTATGCTTGGAAGGTATCTAGCATTACTGGCTAGGACATAAAAGCGTGTAAGAAGAAACAAAACTGTCTTTTAGCAATGCATTAAAAAAAGAAAAAAAAAGATCCTTAAGGTCTTCATGCACTGCCTTAGATTGACCTAGCTCACCAACTCCAAAATGCTGTCCTTTGTGAACAGCTGTCTGTCCTGTTCCATTGTCTCACCTCATCCTTCTTTCTGCTCCCACCACTGTCAGCAGCCAGCAGCACTGCACTGGGGGTGTGTGGCTGACAAAGGCCTAAATGGGTAGCAGTAACATCTCAATGGAACAAAAACCTTCAGACACTGGAACCTGGAAGATAACACACACCTGTCTTTTATTAATACTACTATGACAAATGACTAGTGTGCTTTGGAGAACAAATGCCCTTTTATCTCCACAGTCTTGTGTCTTTTTTTAAGCTGACCAAATTTAAAGGTTTCTGGTTTATAAAGACTTCAGCCTTATGCCTGTTCCTTTTGTTTTCAGTAGTATAGCTACTGCTGAAATAAATTACAGCATGGTACAAGTACTGGGATTTATTCAGATCCCCAGAGCCACATCCAAGAACAACATGGAATGTAACCAATCTAATGAGACTGATACAAAACATCAGTAATGAAGATTCACACTGGGCAGACAGAATGAAGGTTTACTGGCAAAAAGTCAGTGAATCACTAACAGAAAAAATGGTTCTTTGTATTCCAGAGACAGACAAAAATAGGGACTTGACTAAAACTAGTGATTTTCATCTCAAAGGTCTCATCACAAAACTAATACAACCACAGCTGTTACAAAACTGTTCTAAAAATCAACACATTTCAAGAGGATGAGACAAAACTTCAATTCTACCTGTGAATGCTCTACAATAAATGCTTGAGTTCATCAATTCTTCATCTCAGCATCACAGTGGTCAATCAAGAATAATTACACATTATTTAGTTTATGAAATGTTAAAAACACATAACATCTTTTCTGTGACTGAACTCCTTCCATAGTGCTTTCTTCTCTGTAGGTCACATAGTATTAATATACAAGTAAAGACACATTACATTGGACTGTATACGTTGTCTAAACCACGATGAATTAATCTATAACTTAATTTTTACAAATTTCTTTGTAATTTTATGATATTCACTGCTCTGCTCAAAGTTCTACTCCAGATGTGCTTTGCCTTTCCCAGCACTGGTAATGTTAACACAACTGATGTTTTTGCTTGTCCCTACACTCCACAAGCCCTTTGGAATACATACACTAGACAATTCTGTATCAATGGTAAATGAAGCAGATGCTCAGGAATGTTGGTAACAACATTGTTAGCAGAGAATGCTTTTTTTCTGACTCTTGGAGTCACTATACCTGTTTCACATGAGCCTAATGGCATTTGTGGGAATCAAGTGTTCTGGCTATGTTATAGGAGGAATTTGAGTCAAAAACTGACATCATAGAATCATCAGGGTTGGAAAAGACCTTTGAAATCAAGTCCAACCATTAACCCCACTCTACCAAGTCCACCCCAAGCACTACACCTAGACAGCTTTAAACACCTCCCTGGACAGCCTGTTCCACTGCCTGACAATCCTTCAGGTGAAAAATTTTTTCCTAATGTCTGGTTTAAACCTGCCCTCGTGCAGCTTGAGGCTGTTCCCTCTTGTCTGTCACTAGTTACTTCTGGGAAGAGAGCAGCACCTACCTCTCTACAACATCGTTTCAGGTAGTTGTAGAGGGCAATAAGGTCTCCCCTCAGCCTCCTTCAGACTAAACAGCCCCAGTTTCCTCATCCACTCCTCATAAGACTTGTTCTCCAGGTCCCTCACCAGCTTAGCTGCTCTTCTCTGGACCCCCTCCAGCACCAAAATGTCTGCCTTTTATTGAGGTGCCCAAAACTGAACACAGTACTTGAAGTGTGGGCTCACCAATGCTGAGCACAGAAGGACAATCAGTTCCCTGGTCCTGCTGGCCACACTAATACAGTCCAGGATGCCACTGGCCTTCTTGGCCACCTGTGCACACTGCTGGCTCACATGCAGCCACTTGTTGACCAGCACCCACAGGTCCCTTTCTGCAGGCAGCTTCCAATCTCTCTCCTCCTCAAGCCTGTAGTGTTGCCTGGGGTGGTTGTGGAACAAGTGCAGGACCAGGCACTTGACCTTGTTGAAGATCATACAAGTGACCCTCCAATCCAGTCTAAGTCTCTGCAGAGCCTCCTTACCCTCAAGCAGATATGATTTTCAAGGAACATATTTTGATATTTCTCCATGTTCTCCTGTATCTTGTTTGCTTTGCAGCAACATTTCAGCTGAGTAGTTTCACCATTTATAATATTTTAGATGAATGAACTCATTTTTTCATTCCACAGGCTGACAAGAGGCAGAGTCATCATAATTATGGACAAGTTTGCTTATTAAAAGAAAGTCCCCTAGAGCAACAGAATAGCATGCTGCTCTAAATCAAATGAGCAGCTAATTAACATCAGTTGTACACAGTTTAGAATGTGGTCTTACTGCTGCTTCACCTAATTTCCCTAGGAGTTAGATAAGAATTTCAACTTAGCTTGTTAACTGTTTTTAAAAAGGGAAATGTTCTTAGAATATGAAGCCTTTAGTTAAAATTCAGAGGGGAAAAAAAAGGAAAGAAAAATTTAGGGGAGAACAAAATATAAGTGATAGCCATTTTATAATGCAAAACAAATGTCAATACCCAAACCCAGAAACCTTTCAAAATATTATAAAACTATACTTAGATGGAAATCCAATGAAAGCTAAAGATAACAAAAAAACACAATANAATGAGACTGATACAAAACATCAGTAATGAAGATTCACACTGGGCAGACAGAATGAAGGTTTACTGGCAAAAAGTCAGTGAATCACTAACAGAAAAAATGGTTCTTTGTATTCCAGAGACAGACAAAAATAGGGACTTGACTAAAACTAGTGATTTTCATCTCAAAGGTCTCATCACAAAACTAATACAACCACAGCTGTTACAAAACTGTTCTAAAAATCAACACATTTCAAGAGGATGAGACAAAACTTCAATTCTACCTGTGAATGCTCTACAATAAATGCTTGAGTTCATCAATTCTTCATCTCAGCATCACAGTGGTCAATCAAGAATAATTACACATTATTTAGTTTATGAAATGTTAAAAACACATAACATCTTTTCTGTGACTGAACTCCTTCCATAGTGCTTTCTTCTCTGTAGGTCACATAGTATTAATATACAAGTAAAGACACATTACATTGGACTGTATACGTTGTCTAAACCACGATGAATTAATCTATAACTTAATTTTTACAAATTTCTTTGTAATTTTATGATATTCACTGCTCTGCTCAAAGTTCTACTCCAGATGTGCTTTGCCTTTCCCAGCACTGGTAATGTTAACACAACTGATGTTTTTGCTTGTCCCTACACTCCACAAGCCCTTTGGAATACATACACTAGACAATTCTGTATCAATGGTAAATGAAGCAGATGCTCAGGAATGTTGGTAACAACATTGTTAGCAGAGAATGCTTTTTTTCTGACTCTTGGAGTCACTATACCTGTTTCACATGAGCCTAATGGCATTTGTGGGAATCAAGTGTTCTGGCTATGTTATAGGAGGAATTTGAGTCAAAAACTGACATCATAGAATCATCAGGGTTGGAAAAGACCTTTGAAATCAAGTCCAACCATTAACCCCACTCTACCAAGTCCACCCCAAGCACTACACCTAGACAGCTTTAAACACCTCCCTGGACAGCCTGTTCCACTGCCTGACAATCCTTCAGGTGAAAAATTTTTTCCTAATGTCTGGTTTAAACCTGCCCTCGTGCAGCTTGAGGCTGTTCCCTCTTGTCTGTCACTAGTTACTTCTGGGAAGAGAGCAGCACCTACCTCTCTACAACATCGTTTCAGGTAGTTGTAGAGGGCAATAAGGTCTCCCCTCAGCCTCCTTCAGACTAAACAGCCCCAGTTTCCTCATCCACTCCTCATAAGACTTGTTCTCCAGGTCCCTCACCAGCTTAGCTGCTCTTCTCTGGACCCCCTCCAGCACCAAAATGTCTGCCTTTTATTGAGGTGCCCAAAACTGAACACAGTACTTGAAGTGTGGGCTCACCAATGCTGAGCACAGAAGGACAATCAGTTCCCTGGTCCTGCTGGCCACACTAATACAGTCCAGGATGCCACTGGCCTTCTTGGCCACCTGTGCACACTGCTGGCTCACATGCAGCCACTTGTTGACCAGCACCCACAGGTCCCTTTCTGCAGGCAGCTTCCAATCTCTCTCCTCCTCAAGCCTGTAGTGTTGCCTGGGGTGGTTGTGGAACAAGTGCAGGACCAGGCACTTGACCTTGTTGAAGATCATACAAGTGACCCTCCAATCCAGTCTAAGTCTCTGCAGAGCCTCCTTACCCTCAAGCAGATATGATTTTCAAGGAACATATTTTGATATTTCTCCATGTTCTCCTGTATCTTGTTTGCTTTGCAGCAACATTTCAGCTGAGTAGTTTCACCATTTATAATATTTTAGATGAATGAACTCATTTTTTCATTCCACAGGCTGACAAGAGGCAGAGTCATCATAATTATGGACAAGTTTGCTTATTAAAAGAAAGTCCCCTAGAGCAACAGAATAGCATGCTGCTCTAAATCAAATGAGCAGCTAATTAACATCAGTTGTACACAGTTTAGAATGTGGTCTTACTGCTGCTTCACCTAATTTCCCTAGGAGTTAGATAAGAATTTCAACTTAGCTTGTTAACTGTTTTTAAAAAGGGAAATGTTCTTAGAATATGAAGCCTTTAGTTAAAATTCAGAGGGGAAAAAAAAGGAAAGAAAAATTTAGGGGAGAACAAAATATAAGTGATAGCCATTTTATAATGCAAAACAAATGTCAATACCCAAACCCAGAAACCTTTCAAAATATTATAAAACTATACTTAGATGGAAATCCAATGAAAGCTAAAGATAACAAAAAAACACAATAGGTCTCTAGCTAGATAAGTACATTTTTGATTACACAGAAGTTTTCTGACTGCATTTGTCATTTGAGTGTAAAGGAAAATAGGCCCTTAAGATGATTAGCTAAGTTAGAAGTTGAAGAAGAACGGGACATGATAGAATAATGGATGATTAACAGAATGCAGGTGCTGTAGAATAATATCATAAGACCATGTGAATACTTCTCATTGTCCACTGTGTAGTCCTTACCATGACTGGTTTAAAACCCAGGCCAGCTGAGTCAATAAATGTCATAAATAGGTTAGTTTTCCACCATTAATAAATTGGGAGAAGAGACCAACACCAGCCTGGCCACAACCTCATGTCAGGTAGTTGCAGAGAGCAGTGAATAAATCTTGCTATGACAGCTGCTACCAAGGGAGCACAGATTACACTCAGGACACAGCTATACAGTTTTTGCAACTAACTCTGTGGCCACTGCTGGCCCTGCCTAAACCTCTGATGGCATTTCCTCAAATTCTCACAAAGATGATTGTTTAGAAGAACAGTATCAGATAAAAATACTGAAGGCCAGCATGCTTGTTCTGTAGTAAGCAATTTATCTGCAACTAAAAAAGTGAACGGAAAGAACTGGTTTGTGTCAGCTATAAATCCAAATCTTATATAGCATGATATAACACACTTTAGAAAAAGTTTAACTATTTGGGTTGGGGTTTTTTCCACATGGATAGCACTCAAGGTTAAAACAAGCAAAAATAACCTACACTATCATCACAAAAGCATCTCAGATAATTCCTCCAAATAGAAAAGTCACATCAGTACGTGAGAAACTAAAATAAGTGTACTCAATCTTATTCTCATATGTTCCAAATCATGTTCTTGAAACACTTCCATCTCTTACTCCTAAATCACTAATTAACCTCAACATTGAGCTTATATACATATGTAAAAGAAATGCTAAATTAGCATGGAAAATAAATAATATATATATAAATATTTATAATAGTTATATAATAAATATAAATAAATATAAGCCTGGTAGGTCACTTGGTGTTGCTTTGTAACACTTGTTAATGAGTAGCAGGAAGACAGAGGTTTAGCTGGTGTGCTAGAGAGGTGAGAATCCCTCCTAATGTGTATTTTCTATTTCAATTTTCTATGCCACATACAAACAAACATTACTGGAATAATTTAATATCTATTTCTAAAATGCAAATATATTGTGATACTTTAGCCTTGAATGTGCTGGGTTTTTTTTCAAAAACTGAACTTATATTTAAAAATACTGATAATGAGGTATCAGAACATGAAAACAAGTAATAGTATTTGGATCTCATTTCTCTTTGCAATTGTTTCTGAAACCCTCGTTACACAGATTTTATCATATTAACCTTCCTGTCTTTTGATGGTATTGGTGAAGACAGAGAAAGCTCACTAATTCCTGTAAAATTAACCTTTCTTCACAACACAGGTTTTCACAGTCTCTGTATCAATTCCATGATTCACATGAGCTTTGGGTCAAGCCTCAAGTGACAGAATAAATATACTGGATACCTATTTTTTCCCCTTATGACTACTTTCCCCCCAGTACTAGAGTATTCATTACTTTAGATCAGGATAATAGCGTGCTTTTAATAATTCATTTTGTACCTTGAGGCTCTTATATTAAACATCCTGTTCCCTAAATGGGCTAAAATAAAAATATTTACCTGATTACAATTCCAAGTCTGGTACCGAGCTGCTTGAATTTGCTTTAAATGCTTTTATTTCAGAACATTTACTTGTCAAGCAAAAATATACTGTACATTACTGAATATAAATAAGAGGTTATAAGACAGCTGGAGTAAGTCTTAAGTGGTAAACTGACATTTCATACAAAGTGCATCTTCACTAACTACAGTGCAATTTGCATATAAAAATGGACAAAACTTAAAAGACAGCAGAAGTTTATTAATTTTAACATAACCTACCCCAAATGCATGAAGCATAGGTAAATATTTATATATGGGATGTCAGCTGTCTCTTTTAGTCCATCATGGTACATTATCATTTACTTTGCATCTAACTGACCTGTCAGACTGAATATAGTTCTGAACAAAGCTTCACAATAGAAACTACAGCTTTAAAATAATACATCACAGTTCCCTGCAACACAAGGATGCAAGATGCTCTTATGTTACATAAGAAAAGATGGAGGACAAGGAGAAATAAAGAATTAGTTACCTAACTTAACTATGGTACAGTGCATGGTGGTTCTTCCTTTCAAATTATTGTAAGGTTTTTGTTTTAGTTATTGATTTGAAATAAAATAAGCTAGGCCTTAACTGACAATTATTAAATGATTGAAATAATTGTTAAGATACTGAGAAAAACCTCAAAAAACTTAATGTAACTCATTCAAAAAAACCAGAAACACCTGATCTGCATTCTATCCATTTTTGCTATTTCAGTTTTATACATACACACACACACACACATCAGTTTCTGATCCCACAGATTTCATATATATCATTTTTGCATGTAAATACTCAAGTCTGATATCAAGACACTTGTCTTCCTACAGTGACAGGCAGAGGCACAACCTGGATGTCTGCGTGTCATATTGGCAGCAACCCTCTTAAGGGTCCAAAGTAGTTCTTGCCTGAGCTGGCAAAGCCTTTGTCTAGTCCACACTCAAAGCTGTATCTTTATTAAACTGTACTGCATCACAGCATGAGGTAACAGACATGCAGAATCCCAGCATTAGCCTCGCTCACTGATCCCATTTTTACACTTACTGAGCACTGCACCTTCACCCGTGGCAGCTGCACTGCAGCACAGCAGGATGGGCTGGAGGGTGCAGAAGGCCTGAGCAGGGCACCATTCTTATGGTGTGTCTAGGAATCACAAACTGGTTTTGTCTACTGGATGGAAAGAGAGTCTAAGTCTATAGCAGTGTCTAGCTTTTATGAAGCACAGGCCACATTAACTTGTGACTTCCTCATGCAAAGGCTTCTCCACCAAACCCTGGTGTTAAAGACATACTGCTTCTGCATCACATGCTCCCAGTTCACATGCTGACACGTGGAGAGGGTCTATGAAAGCAAGGAAAAAGGCTATGCAGGGCTTATTGCAAAACCAAACCACGCCTAAGATACTGCAATCTTGAGCATGTAGCATGCCCACATTAGTTTTAAGTGTTTCAACATAAAGCCTCTAAATTCAGTTGAACAATGCAAATGCAAAAAAAAACCTCAGGACAAACGTTCCCTATTTGACTATGTAAGAAATAAAATACAATTGCAAAAATCCACACGGTGATTGTGGCTATATTAATAGAGTTACAACAGCAACATTACCATCAGATGGTAATGAGAACTTCCATAGAGAACTTCCTCTAGTGCCAAGGTGTGTCAATTCTTATTCCAAAGCTCACACAAGCCATATGAACTAGAATTTAACATTTTGCTAATAATTCAGAAGATATTTTTACTTTATGTGGAGAACAATATGTTCACTGCATGTCTAAATTTATTTCTGAGCTACTCATTTCAACACTAATGCTCTACAATAATTTATGATATTCTTGTAGATGAAATGCCACCTCCATGAATGAAATATGCCATTTTGGCATAACACAAGAAAACTTTTCCCTTTCCTTGCACTGGAGACAAATCACAGGTGAGACGTAGTGTGTGCTGCAAACCCTGCTTCAACCAAAAGCCAGAACTCCATCCCTAGCTTTCTCCTGAAAAGAGCTTTTGCAGAGGACACTGCCACTAGTGTGAAGGTTTCCACTGAAGATGGGCTCAGCAGAATACAGGGAAGCAAAAAAACCCACAAAGGTGTCATTGCAGGAATTGAGTCTCCTTTTTTAATTGGTTTGAAATTGCCACACTTATGGTACAGGAAATTATTTGTATCCTTTGTGTGTAGGACATCTAGAATTCCAGAATTAGTGCTTCAAATTCCACTGCAATTTTATAAAACCAATTCCTGTGTTTGTTTCACTGACAAGATGTGGTACGTGTCATTCGCATCTCAGTCGGGGATCTATTAAGACAGGAAGATTCTTTTACTCAGGATGTATTACCAGAAGAATTTTAATAAATTTTAGATTGCTGAAAAACAACTTTGTAGATAAAGAAGCCTCTTCACTCTGTCTCACTGACAGAGACACAATACACTTAAATATTCAAAACTTCCATGGAAATCAGCTGTAGTTTTGATCAATCAAATAAATCTGACACAGACCTTACAAAGTTTGGCCCTCAGAACCTATGTACTTCTGGAACAGGAAAAAACTTCCCTTAATGCAGTAAGGATAGTTCTATTTTAGATCCCTCCTGTATAGGAGCCCTAATGCACAGAGTTCATGCAATGCTGGCAACAGACCAGAGACTTTAATTAGAATTACCCAGGAATAAAGCCATGGCTGTATTGAATCACCAGCACGATCCAGTCCTTCCTAGAAGAACTTCCCTTTAAAGCAGAAGTCCACTACAGACTGTTCATGATAATAGTTCAAAATGCCATGTTTTACATATTTGTGTTAAATAAATGAAGTTACAATCAATATAGGAGCTTTACTACAATGCTACTCAGTAGTTTTATCAGAAACACACTCTGGCACCATGCCAAAAAGTGATTATTTTTGCACAGGTTTTTCAAACATATTTAGTTGAACTGCTTGATGCTGCTGTCTGTTACACCAAGTTTCCATCAGCTTCTGTGTGAATAACAGGGAATAATCCCCTGAGTGTTACCTAATTTTCTCCCAGGCCTGCAAGTGACTTCTCCTGTGATGCAAGTCACTTCTCTCTGCACCTTGCTCTATCCAGCTGTTAAACAGGCTACAGACCTATGTGGTTGAGGCTGTCAGCTCAAATGCAGTTTGTTAAATAACAGTCTACAGAGAGATATGAAACAAAATTACTTCAGAAGATTTACCATGTCTTTTACATAATCTTACAGAAAATCTCAAACACCCAAGACTGCAGACAGAGAAATAACGAATTTTTGTACTGACAAACCTAGATAAAATTTCAGAAGAAAAAATTCTAACAACTCTGCAGCTGTCTGGCATTACCCCTCCAGTTTCCATGGATACAACCATTAGAACAGTGCAAGCAAAGCAGCTGAGATTTTGAAATCAGTATTATTTTAAATCACTGTCACAAATAAATCCTGGTGATAACAGACAGGTTATAAATACTGCAATTCTTTGCTTGAAAAGCCCACCCACAACTGCAACATTGCTAAAAGAAAGGCTATAAAAGAGTAAAACAAATCCAACATTTCACTTGCTCATTTTAGGTAAGAAGGACTTACAGGCAGCAGGAAAGATTAGTACTATTTACAGAAAAAAAAAAAAAGTTTTCATTATAGTATTGTTTTGCAACAAAGCAAAACAATTTTGAAAGAAGGTAGCCTTTTTCTCTCCTTTTTAACAAGGGAGAGAGAACAAGGCCATAGAATGAGGACAAATTATATGATGTACTATAAAAATTAGTCTAATAACAGAACTACTTAATTTTCAATGCTTTCCTTACAGCTTTCTGATATTTTTCTAGGGTCTAACTACACAGAGGCAGAGGGAGATATATACAGAGATACATACATATACATACACATATTCATTAGAATTTAAAAAAAATACATTAATATGGAGAGCATCAACTATTCAACACGAGCTATTTCAATTTAATGGTTTAAAGACTGAAATAGCATCAAGCAATTCTTGGGAAGCAGAACTTTATTTCTGTAAACCAGAGACCTTTTGCTGTATAACCCTGCCACACCCTAGTTACCTGCTTGGTGTCACTATAAAGCTTACTATTCTTTACTTGTTTACTACTTGTTCCAGAGAGGTTTTTTTCATATTGAGCAACATTAAAAGTTAGGAAGAAAAGGGAAGCTAGGAAGCAATTGCATGTGCAAAACACATTGCATGTCAACACAGACACAGTGCTTCTCCAAAGCAATGTAACCCAGAAGTAAAATTGGTTTCTGCTACTTCAAAAAAAATGAGCTTGATGGCAGGCATTACATCTGTTCAGGGCCTAAACAAGCACCTTTAATAAGTCATAGTGCCTGGCTCATAGTTTCCTCATAAGTAGGACTGGTTTAAGAGTAAAACATTAAAGTTACATGAAGAGAAGCCAAGTTTAACCTCCATTATGAAGTATGTTATATAAAAGATTCAGTCATATAATGGGATTCCATTGATCAGCAATACGTATTTGTAAAAAACAGCAAAAGAAAAGCCTTTCACATTAAACAATTGAGTTTAATGAATCTACATCTTGACATGGGCATTTCATAGTCCTTCTCCAATTCCCAGTCCTATTTTAAACATGAGAGCCAAGTCAGTGGATGATTTCTAGAAAATATCTTCCAAAACCTGAAGCAACAGGAAAATGCCAACAGCCAAACCCATCAGTATTCCAATGCATAGATGGGAAAAGCACATCCTCTGCCTC